>HE670614.1:10105-29197 GCA_000313835.2 Heliconius melpomene melpomene | reverse complement strand
TTAGAAGTTTATGGGTGAATGCAACTACGCTAAACATTGAATGTGTACCAGTCCATATCGATTACAGATTTAATGAAGAATCTGAAGTGCGACCAATCGTCAATTGCGGTTTAGGTTGTAAACGACATTTCCAAGGAACATGCACACCTGATATAGATTTTTAATATGTAACTTATTATTTAACTAATCTTCGAAGTAACAATAAATGAGAAATGTGAATCAATTACAAACGTAAAATAAAAGATGATTCTGAATAAAATTAAGGTTTGACTTTGAAGCTAGCTACCTATAAAAACAATATCGCTTTCTAAAAAAAATGTATATATTTATTTCAGTGACTTAATACGTACAATGTATTATGTTGTATAAAAGCTATGCCAATATCTATAGATGAAAGATGTATCTACTATAATAATAATAAACGATGGATTAATAAAAAAAACCATACAGTTCTTTAATAAGACGTTTTAATTTATATGTAGCTTATATATATTATATTTATTATAATTTCAAACGAATTAGTCATTCATTTCACCTCAACCCCAAGCGAGACTCGTGGTGTGGTTCAATTTATCTATGGCAACAGATAGCGTCCCATCCGTTACCATGGCAACTGTCGTCTGCATCACTTCAGAACGTGGTTTTGTTATTTACGGATTCTTTCGACAACTTAAATGTGTGGACAACCGGTAGCGTTCACCGAAAATTGTAAATACTTTTAAAAATTTATCTGTGACTCATACAATATATATATAAGTGAAAATAAGTTTGCTGTTTTTTATAGATATAACAAGGTGATATAATATAGTGTTATATTAGTCTTCGTTAAAATAAAAAATATAGGAAAAAGGGAAATACGGAGCATTTGTTGAAGATGTAGCAAAAAATCTAATGAGTAAGTACTAGTTTAAGCATTATCAAAAGTTCTTATTTAATAAATTGCGTGTACTCGTAACTTATTTCAGACATAAAATAAAACTTCTAATTTATTATGACAAGTAATATAAAATTTATTTGATCAATCTAAATATTGTATGTTAATAACCAAGACATTTAGGTCATGGCCCAGTCCAAATAATAAACGGTAATACAGGATGTTGGCAATTTGTTTCCTTTATAGGCACCGTAAGATTTACCTGGCAGCACTGGGGCTGACCAAAGGTCGATTAATTTCCATATAATCGCGACCGAGCTTTCCACTATCGCGATTGACCGCTGACCCACATTCGTTGACCATCGCTGATTAAAAGCCTTTAAAAGCTTAGCGACCTCTTGATAAACAGTAACAATAGCCTAAAAAACAAATTGTGGACTGTCTCAGTAAATTTAAAAGGCAAAGGCTTTATGGCATAAAATATCTGCTACGCTTTACCCTGTTTACAAGAGTACAAGAAAAAATATTGAATCATAGAATCTTCTTTGAATTGATAGTTTTGTAGTTTTGTTATCTTCTCATGCTGTTCGTGATTTGTTTTCTAGGCAAAAGGAGGCTGGTGGTATATTATTCTTTTCTGCATTGTTAAAGATAAAGCATTTATACTTGGGTATATTATATCACTTAGTACGGCATATGTAGGTATATTTTGAAAGTGCAGGTCTTGATAATGGCATCTATAATTAAATTTTTAAAATAATTAAAAAAGTAAACAATTACTTATGCTCGGAAATCAACTCGAGGTTATGTGTCATATGAGTTGATGCAAAAAGCAGAGGATGTAGTTTTCAAAGATTGCAGGAATAAGATAAAAACTGTTACCAAAGAATTACATATACATATTAAGTGCGAAAACCTAAAGGTATAAAATTTTTGTTTGTTATTTTGGTTTAACAAAATCAAAATAAGTTTTATTTTATGTAAAATTATCTTTTACTTAGTTCCGTTGTTTTTCGGTTCGGTTTTTTTTTGTTCAAAATTAATTCTTTTTACGATTTTAAGTGATAAGTAACCTTAAAGGGATACTTCTTAAACGAGTGTTGGTTGTGGTGGTAGTGGTTGTTAACGAGTGGCATCTGTTGTGATATGTAAAACTTGACTCAATTAGGCATTATTTTTGTGGAAACTAACATTTTGGTATATTAACAAGAAAATACATAAAGAATATTCAGGCGAATTGGGAACCTCTCCCTTTTTTGAAGTCGGTTGAAAATGAAAACTTCTTTTTTGAGGTTGGTTGAAAAAAAAATGCAACGATGGGGAATCTTACTTCTGACAATAATTTTAACAAAGTTTTCCCTTGTAACTAATCCAGTATAATTAATATTTACCAAAATAAAAACAAATTTTCTTAATTTTGACCGGATTTTATAATCAGAACCTAACCAAACTTTCATCAAACTATCCTTGAAGTGTATGTATCCTTTCAAATAAGAAAAGAATCATTAGAATCGGTTGGCGTGATATTGAGTTATTCGTCATTTTGTCGCACACGTACCAATACAAATTTAATACTTATGTGATTTTCTCATAGATACCAATTTCAAAAATAGACCAAAAAAAAATTGGTTCCCACATGGGAAGCATTACCTTTCAAATAAAAAAAATCATCAAAATCGGTTCACCTAATCAAAAGTTATGAAGTAACATACATAAAAAAAAGAAACAGTCGAATTGATAATCCCCTTTTCTTACAGAAGTCGGTTAAAAAAGATTTGCTTTAGCGCCTGGTGGATATTATGATACTGTTGATTATTCCTTATATAAACAGGCTTTGTTCGATTATTTATTGTTTTTTATTTTGCAAATAATAGCTTTAAAAATATGGTAACAATTTACCCCGGTCTGTTAACAACTTGCCCCAACTCGGGGTAAGTTGTTACTTTCCGAGTTCAGTCATACAAAAAAATCATAATAAAAAAGTCTTACAAAGAATACCCCAAATTACTGTTTTAATTGCAAGTCTAGATATGTAAGTTCAATTTGATTATATTGTGTAAATACTAAAATCAAGTATTCGTAGCAATATTTGAGGTTAAAAAAAATATCGGAACTTTTAGCCCCGCTCTCCCCTACCTGTAAATGCTATCTATTAATATTTAACGTTTTCAGAAAACGTAAACTCTATTTACATTGATTTACCTAAAATACTTTAAATTCCGCTATCCTTCTTAAACATTAGAGAAGAATTTTTACTCGCTTTTTAATTTTTTATTATAACACTGTGCTTATAAAAAATCCACTGCTGGTGCGGTCGGCAATGTCAGCTTAATATTTTGAAATTAACAAGTGAAATACTTCAATAATAAAGAACAAATATTTAATATTGCATTATTTTTAACAGACAGAAGCAAGAAACACAAAGAGTACACATTACATATAAATATAGATATTAGATATCTTCGGTACTAGAAATTTTAATTTAGTACAATTTAATGTAAACGCATTTTACTCGATGCGCGTTTCAAAAGAACACACACGTCTTGAAACAAGCAAACAACTTGAGGATAAACTAGGTCGATTAATGGCCTACTTTCTTTATAATTTAGTTTAAACTTTATCATAATTACTATTTATTTTTACACTTCAAACACGCCTTCTGTTGGTTGATAATTAAATCGATAACGTTAATCCCTTTTTTAACATGATGCATATGAACGCTACATTAAAGTAAATAATAAAAACAATGTATTATTAGAAATCAGAAGTGAAACATATTTAAAAAAACGTTACTAAAATACAAATCACCTATTAATACATCAGAAGCGGATGGTAGTTGCAACTAATATCTGGTCTTTAAAAGTGAAGCGTGGAACAGTGCCTGGGACTTGCGACCACAGATGTAGGCTTAAGGGTACCCTTTCCGATATATCAACACTCGCCTTGCCTGCTCCAGGCCAGTATAATTATAAATAGGTGTTACCACATTTATTATTAAAATAACAATATTAATCAAATAATTGGACAATTATTGTCCAAATAATGGAGTCCACCAACAGTATTTAATATTTTGTGTTTCGCTTGTGGTTTCGTCAACGTGCACGTTAAAATTATATTTACTTAATATTTAATTCAAATTAATTCAGCTTCACATAGTATTAAGGCACTCCGTTCCCCACTTTCCGTTGAAATCTGGAGCATTTCGTGTTGAGTAGCGGATATCAACGCCAGCCTTTGCCTCGACACCAGAGAAATGAAAATATAAATGTAAATAAATATTTTATTTCGTCAAGTGGGGATCGAACCCACAACCGTCGCGTTACAGTTACACCTTTGTGCCAATTGCTTTATTTATTCGCTAACCCTGTTCGTCAAGACCTTACAACGGGGAAAACGTTACGAGTGAACGTTATTCCCCTTTTGTTATATTTCAAGTCCTTTTATTTTTATCAAAGGTTATCTGTAATAGATTTAGATTGCTTGAAGCAATAATACCACCTTTGCATACATGTTTTTATTCTACGTGAGTGCGGCAAACGCGGGTTATTTCACGTAAATCCCTATCTCGCGGGATTTCCGGGAAAACAAATATATGCTCCGTAACCACCTCGATCTCCATTTCTGATCTCTTCTTTGTTGATATCAATATAAGAAAAAACCATTGAGTTTATAGCGAACCGCGTTTAAGCGTCAAAATATATGTAAGCAAGTAACGACGTGCCACTCACAGCACTTGTATTACACGTACTTAGCTGATAACAAAAAACAGTGATGTGACTCATTGGCTGAACAATCTCTCAAGATCTAATATATGTAAATACATTCAATAAAACCCCCCTTTTTTAAATCGGCACTCAAAGTATCTGGGAAGTTAATTATTACTTTATTTTTTTCCCGCTTCACACTGTATCCCGCATCCTAATGTGAGGACCTGATTCTAATGTGAGGACACTCCTTTCCCCCACCTTCCACTTAATTTTCAAGGTGTGTTGAGCGGCGGAACTCAGCGTCGCGCTTTTGCCTTGGTGCCAGAGCGGAGAAATGAAAATATTAATGAACATTTCGTTTCCTCGAGTGGGGATCGAACCCACAACCGTCGCGGCTTCTATAGCTATTATTACATTATGCACTACGAGTATAATAGTATTAAATACAATACGTATCGACAATAGAGAATCGACATACTTAATTCGTTTGTTGTACACGGCCCTCATAGCAGCCAAAATAAAATAAAGGTAGTAGGTCAACTATGCGTTTTGTGTGTAACGAAATACAATTAAAATTAATTTTAATTTTACTTATTACGATCCAACCAATTTTCCCTAAATACACTTAAATAATAATAAATTATTATTATTATTATTATTATTGCCTCTTTCCTTGGGCAAAGAGAACTGGCGTCGGCCTGTAGTACTTACTACTTCTGATCGCATGGCTGTATGGAAGAGCAAGGAGCTGCATGGTAGATTCCATAGAGCCCTAGTGGGCCAGGACGTGGATACTGTTTCATCATTATCTTGGTTACAGTTCGGGGATCTTTTCGGAGAAACTGAAGGTTTTGTCTGTGCAATTATGGACGAAGTTATCAAGACACGGAACTACCAGAGACATATTATGAAAGATGGCACTATCGACATCTGCCGGGCGTGTCATCGACCTGGGGAGTCCCTCAGACATATTGTCTCTGGTTGTTCTCATCTTGCTAATGGCGAGTATTTGCATAGACACAATCAAGTAGCCAAGATAATACACCAGCAACTTGCTCTTCAATATGGCCTTGTAGAATTGGAGGTGCCTTACTACAGGTACAATCCCATGTCTGTTCTTGAAAATAGCTGTGCTTTGCTCTACTGGGATCGGTCTATTATTACTGACAGGTATATTGTTGCCAATAGACCTGATATAGTACTAGTAGACCGAGTGGCGCGCCGCGCAGTGATTGTTGACGTTACTATCCCACATGATGAAAATCTCGTGAAGGCCGAAAAAGAAAAAAACAATCTAAATATTTGGACCTAGCCCATGAGATTACCGCCATGTGGGATGTCAATGCGACTATCATTGTGCCGATAGTGGTTTCGGTTAACGGTTTAATAGCGAAAAGCCTCGACCAACACCTTAAGAGGCTATCGCTTAGCTGTTGGATCAAGAACCGGATACAGAAGGCAGTATTACTTGAGACGGCACGTATTGTGCGGAGGTTCCTCTCTCTGGAGCCCTAGCCACCGATGGCTTGGACCCTTGTCCCGCCCTCGGAAGTGTGGTTTTTTATATTTTTAAATGTATCTTTTTTATAATAATTTATATTTAAAAATGTAAAATTGATTCGCTTATTTAATAAAAGTATATTCTAATTATTAGTAATTATGTAATAAATATTCGTATATACGACCTAAAGAGGTTGGCGGGAAGCGGATGGGTCCGAAGAGCTGAGGATCGAGTGTGGTGTGGAGAATTGGGGAAGGCCTATGTCCAGCAGTGGACAATTGATGGCTGTCGATGATGATAGTTCATGAGAGCGAAGCCACGCGGAGGCCGCTACTCGCTAGTTCAAAATAATTAACATTTGAAAGTTTTAATACATAGAAATTTTACAAATTATATTTTGTTTGTCACGTTAAAATATTAGTTTAGCGTGATAACAATCAGACTTCAGAGTGTCGTGGATTGTGGCGTGACGTCACGCATCAGTCATCTACACGATAAGCCGAAGGCGTACTCTGCCATATAATGACCCCCTAATAACACTAATAATAGTTACCTAGGAACCTGCCACAACATTCACGTTCTCTCTGACCTTGTGCCTGTTTAAGAAATACTAAGGTCAAATTGATAATCGCCCTTCATAGATATAGAGAGTTGGATTTCTTCAGTGGAAATATATATCAATAATAATTAATTAATGAATTAAAGGGTTAAAATCGTTTTAAGAAAGATTATAACAGATGGTTTATTGTAAGTTGCAATATCGAAAGTATGGAGACGTTCTAATTTTACATAAGTACATCACGTCATTTCTTCGGTACATATACTTGTTTGCCGAGAACTTACATTATTTGTACCAATTTTTTCTTAGAACAGAGATGGTGACCCGCTTTTCGTAGACTGGGTGTAAGGCGCCGCCCATCGCCTCCTCCGTCCGAGCGGGCAGTAGGTGGCCTGTGTTTCAGGTGAAAGTCTCAAGGGTCAGTAGGAGCGCCGCGCCCTCCGCGCCTGCTCGTCGCAGTGCCACAGTCGTAGCAGCTCACATCGACACATGGCACGCACGCCTTTCTAACCGCCTTTTGTTATGGAAAAGCGCGCAGTGAGCGGTCGGGGCGAACCCATCCCCAGTATATTGAAAAAATCAAAGAAAATCCGCTCTGGCGACTTCGTTGACAAAAGTACGAAACTTAAACGGGAAAAGAATAATGACAAAAAGGGTGATGTGAACGTACCACTGCCGCAGGGCTGCAACCCTCTTATGTACGCCTGCCAGCAGGCAAACTATAAATCTGTTGTCGATACTCTCAATAAAGATGTAAGTTCTACTTATTAAATCCAGAATCATTTAGAACCTGAATGATGCAAATAATATACTTGAAATGGAATTTTTTGTTGCAGTATTCGGCGGTTATATAAAATTTTTGAATATATATCAAAAATAAGCTTGAGCTTTTATTTTTTAATGGTGTTAAAATATGAATGTTAGCTTTGTTTCCAGTACTTAGTCGTAGCACGCGATGTAACTCACTGACGCCGGCGTGCGCTGTCAGATATCGCATCGCCTTGTAAACAATTCACGTCAATAGAGTCCTTCGTACAACAATATTCAGTTTGAAAAGCAAGGGAAAATCTTTCAAGAAATTATTAAGAATGGCGGTAGTGTATTTTAAAATCATTAAAATACTATTTACCTGAATACTTAATTCATAATAATAAACAGATATAGTATTAAATTGAAATTATTCTTACGTAAATGGTTACATCGTAGCGTGAGACGTGAAAGCCATTAAATTGAAAGCTTTCAAGGAAATGCACCAGGTAGTAGGGTAAGCGGGGTAAATATTGGGTGCGGGGAACATATAGTCAATCAATAGGTAACATATCCAACCCCACAATGTTACGGAAATTCTCATGTTGGTACTCTTTAACGTGCCGCCGCTGTTTACTTTGTTAATCATTCACAATTACAATTGTAAAGTCAGCCTTCACCAAGCGTAGGCATTAAATATTTAAAACTTTCTAAGGCGATTACTAATTAATTTAGTGCTGAAAAATACATCAACGTAAGTCAGTAAAAAGTCATAGTGTTATATAAAACCTTTGTGTTTTGTTTTTCAAATTAAATTATATAGTATTTCATTTAATTAAATATTTATTTTAGAACTTATTGATATCAGAATTGGGTTATTAGTATTTTTTTTATTTAAGCGTGTACTTTAAAAATATATTAGAAATCAATGCAAACGACCTGTATGAGTCATTATCATTATGAATTTATGAAGTAACATTTACACACACACACACACACATCACTAGCGGGCCTCACGGCTTCGCCTGTTTGTATACGAATATTGATTTAATATTACTTAAATGTATTTAGAGAAAATTGGTTCATTCTTTTAGTACGATTATTATCTATACTATTATACACTTAATATATCGTAATTTAAATCTTTTGGGATTTTATATATTAGATACTCGCAAAATATGTTGTAATATATAAATTATATAAATTATTAATATGTAATAGAAAAATTATTAATTATTTCATACCTATGTAGGTAGGCGGTAGGTACAAATACAAACGAACGACAAACGCGGTTTTCCGACTAAATCCTGATTCTGCGGGAATTCCGGGATAAAGAGTTGTTTATATCTTACTCTACAACCGCCTCTACCTTTCAATGTAAATCTCATAAAATCGGTTCAGCTGATCCGGTGATTAGCCCAGACAAGCAGACAGACAAAAAAGTTAAAATTGTTTGTTTATATTTTAGTGTTGTGTAAATAACTATTACCGATTATTAAGATGTCTATCTTATCTGTAATAGTTGTTCTATATAAATCTTCTATAGTTATTCTTTATATAAATTCTACATAACATTTTATTTAAATGAATAATGATAGGGGGACCGTAGTAGGGACTTCGGGGTTTACTAAAGATTAATAAGTAGGGGGATTCCTTGTACTCGGTTAAGTACTTCTACCAAATATGAGCCTCACATATATGGGCGCCCGTCTAGAATAAAGGATCAGATTAGTAAAAAAATAATGATCTGAAATTCTCGAGCGTGTTAGATCAAGGCAGAGTAAGTTAGTTATACACTTACAATAACAAAAAAGACTCTTCAAAGTTTGATTCTCTTTCAGCCGTCGTCAGTACGCGTCCGTGACCGAGGCCTGCGTTGCGCGCTCCACTACTGCGCGTCCAGCGGTGCTGCCACGAGCCAGGCGGCGCGCGCGGCGTGCGCGGACCGCGTGCTGATGGCCGCCCCGGCGCTGGCAGACGCACGCGACGCCGACGGCCTCACCCCCCTGCACCTGGCTGTGGTGCACGGCAACGTGCCGCTGGTGCAGACCCTGCTGGCCGCCGGCGCTGATGTCAATGCTAAGGACAACGAACAGCACACTGTCGTGCATTGGGCAACAGGTTAAGGGCTACGTTTAGCTTATAATTTCTATGCCAAAATAATGGTAATAATGAGATTAAACAAGTGCTAAGTCTAATTTTCCTGAGTTATTTGCGTGTTATTTTGATACGACATAATCTGACAGTATATAAGTATGCACTATTTAGTAGAATTAAATTTAACAGGAAAAATATTATAAAACAAGCGGCCTGCCCGCGGCTTCGCCCGAGGATTTATGTTGTACTAAAGTATTAGAATGCTTAAAAGTCCTGACGAAATTAATGCTTAATTCAACAGTATGTTTTATGCGTAATCAAGACACTTTAGTACCTACCATTTGTTGACAATAAATAGCGTTACATATGTCTATTTCTACTATCTCAAATATGAACTTCTTAAAAACTTAAATACTTATATCTTTTGATGAAATGAAGCGATTACAATGAAATAAGAACTAAAACCTCTGAGTTACTTATAATTTTTATGTATAAAAGTTGTTTAAATTTGTTGTGTACTTTTTACGTGATAAGTGTTCACATAAACAGATAAACAGACAAACAGACAAACCGACAAACAAATAAATAGACAAAAATTCCAAAAATGCTGGAAATGGATTCTGTTAGCTATCCTTAAACACCCTGGCTATTTTTTTTTTAATATTTTCAATGTACAGAAACTATTTTTTTACAGATTTATTATAGGTATAGATATAGATATATTTTTTTAATTTTTGAATAGTAAATTACAGTAAAATATTTTAAAACGTATTCAAAGCTAGTCTGATAAGCATATAAGCTTATTGCATATTAATTTAGTTGATAAACATATTATACTAACCATCTATTATATAGTAAAATTTTGACATCCGTAGTTATATGTCAGGCCAACGTTCGTAATTTCCTTGTAATAATTAAAGCGGATTTGCGCGTGACGTGTTTTTCAAAAGAGACCGATCGCGAGTAAGTTGTTATGTAGGTATGTCATTCAGCGGTGGATCCGGCTTCACATTATCATCGCTTGAGTGGAATCAACGTCTTGCGTGCACGTCACTGGTCCTACAGTTAAACAGTTACTACGAGTCAATCTATATTAATTGTATGTCGATGTTTTTTTTATTTATTATAAGTTTATAACTCACTACCTGTCGTGGCTTCACACGAGGGAATAAGATTATTAGAATCCGATATAACTTTATAATTTGGTAAAAAGACGGCATCCTATAAACTTGATATATATTCGATATGTTTATTACTACGCCTTTCTACTGTATAGATAATATATTTCTCTGTATTAAAATCATACTGAGTGGGGAAAACCAATGCAGTTAATGTCAGAAGGTAGAAAACTGAGTGAGGGAAAACCAGTTTCGCAAAAAGCTTAAGATTTGTAAATGTTTAAATATTTTTTTTAGCTTTACGCTGTATCCCGCCTATAGGAACTTTGGAACTCAAGTTAAGCTTAGGAACTTAGGTGCAGAGGGAACCTTGTTCCCCCTCGGGATCACGTATCCACGCGCCTTTGAGCCATTCAAAGCCACAATAAACACTTATTTTAATAAAAAGAAATGACCAAATTTACTTTATGATTTCATAATAATGTATTGTCCGGATGTCCGGCTAACGTTGTTCATTTCTTTTCGTAGCCGTGACCTTTACCGAAAATTTATTTTTAATGAGACAAATTCAATATAATTCGCATCTATGAACATTCGTCGTTTGTGAGTTGGTAGGTACTTATGAAGTAGATTTTGGTAAGGTCAAAGTGTAATTTTTATATAATGATACTATTATCGTCTGGCAGTGGCCAAAGTTTGTATGTCGTTGTTAAGGCAGCAAGGGGTGTCCAGTTACTACATTATTGAGCGACGAACAAGGTCAGGTCCTTGAACCATTGAATTACGTATATCTATCTCGGACTTGGGTTTTTAACCACCAACAAACAAAAGGTCAATCTGACAAATAAATAGGAATGATTCAATTGAATAAAGTGTTCACCTTTTGATATGAAAGTGTAAATTTAATGATATTTTGAATGAGTGTTTTGGTGTGGTATCGTAAAGGGTAATTGAATGAGTTATTGATTAGCCTGATAAATAAACTAGAACTAGGTCTAGCATTTTGAAGTTTTTCATACTGCGCTTAAGTAATAAAATCTTATAATAATAACATGAAACTAAGCAACAAAAATATTTTATTATTCTTTGACTTATGGACTTGTTATTATTTTACGTTGAGAATATGAAAATATATAATTTTCACAAAATAAATTATAAATAAAGATAGTACCAATGTTCAAATCTGACTTATGTATGTAGTTTGCGGAGAAGTGGGTGCGTTGAGAGCTGTGTTAGCAGTAGGAGCTGACGCAGCTACTCCTGACCAGCATGGTGGGTACCCGCTTCATTATGCAGCACAGATGTGCGGAGCTCCTGCCGCCACCGATCACCAGGTACGTTACATGTTTTATATTAACAAATTACTTTCTTCTTATATTTTTCATTTTATAAACATATATGAAAGAATAAACAGAGTTATTCATAATTTGTTTACGTAAAACATATGTTTTAGTTATTAATGGCATCCTACAAATTATTATTACAGTTATATATAAATATGAAAGTTTGCGAGAATGGATTTTTGTTAAATTTTGACGCTATAAATATATAACTACTGACTACTAATACACTGAACGCATTTAGATGAACTTTACTCTAATATAGCTAATACATCAGAATAACACGTGGACTAGAATTTTTAAAAACATTTTATATAGTTTGACTTGGTAGAACATAACAATAAATTTAAGCGCATGCCACTAGTTATTTATATTTTAGAGCAGAGGAGCGGCTTTGGAAGTTCTTCGAGCGTTAGTGAGAGAAGGCGGTGCAAGAGTGGATGTACGTGACGCAGATGGGCGTACTCCTCTTCTGTGGGCTGCGTCTGCAGGGTCTGCTGCTGCAGTTCTAGCATTGCATCAAGCAGGAGCCAGTGTGGATGATTCAGATAGGTGTATTATTTATTCTCTTAAATATTTATTTATTTAAATACAATATTTATAAAATTATAGTGATACATTATAGCCATTATTAATAATTTATCATTGTAACCAGAGATGGCTTGACAGCACTTCACTGTGCGGCGGCTCGAGGACATACGGAAGCCCTGGAGACTTTGGTGGGGCTTTGTGGAGCTAGAGTTGACGTCGCTGATTCACATGGCTGTACTCCCTTACATTATGCTGCTGCCTTAGGTCACGCCGATGCAACATCAGCGTTACTGGTACATGGTTCAGATTCACATCGACAGGATCGTAGAGGGAGAAGCCCTGCACATACTGCAGCAGCCAAAGGACAGATAGAAACCGTACGCATCTTAGGTTAGCTACATCTACTTATACATACATACATTTCATAAAGTCAAATATTTATATCATTGTGCTATATTTTCTTTAGGTGCAAGAGGAGCAAATCTATGGCTGCGGAATTCAAAGGGAGATTTACCGCTACACGAGGCTGTTGCATCAGGGCGTAGAGAATTAGTAAAATGGTTACTAGATGGAAGACCATCGCAAGTAAACGCGACAAATCATGAAGGGCGTACTCCTTTGCATATAGCTGCAGCTACTGATAACGCTGATCTCTGTCGTTTGTTATTAGACAGAGGTGCGGAAGTTAATCCATTAGCTAGGTCCTCTAAAAATGAACCGCTTACGCCACTAGACTGTGCAACAAGTAGAGGTCATCGCTCAACTGCCAAATATTTACAAATGCATGGTGGTTTGCCCGCATCGAAACTTACTAATACACAAATTGTTATAGATAGCGCGCAAATAACAGGCTTACCGACGAGAAAAGTAACAAGTACTAAAATTGATGTACGTGATCGAATAAGAATTGAAAAGCGTGAAATTGTTGAATTATCAAGTCCTATTATGGATAGAAGAAAAGTTGTAAGTAATGAACGTGATATTGATTCAAAAAGTAGCTCATCATCAGACTATGATCAAGTTAACAGAAAAACGCAAAAGAAATATAGTGATCGACATACTGAAAGAAGAAAAAAATCCATGGAAAAGCAAAAAAGTTTTAGTGATGGCTATGACAGCGAGTATGAAATAGAAAAGCAGAAAGCACGCAAACATAAAATGAAAAAAGAATTGAGGACAAAAAAGAGTAGATCGAAAAGTGAACCGTCGAGACGTAGCAAAAGTAGTCCTAGATACCATCGGCGACATTTAAGATCTTATTCTGAAAGTTCTTCAGAATCATCAAGCTATTCTAAGAAAACAAAAAGTAAACGAAATAGAAAACGAACAAAGCAAAAAAAATCATCAATTTCAAGTAGTAGTTCAGAATCCAGTGACCGACATACTACGAAACGAAAAGGAAAAAAAACTTCAATATATATTGAGAATGATGAAGTTAAACAAAGAGTCAATATCACTAATTATAAAAGTGTTGAACAAACACAAAGCAATGAACTGGTGATGAGAAAAGAAAATGTTGAAAACTTGAAACATCCACTTGAAACAAGTACAGGTCAGGCAGTAGCATCTAATACGATAAACCAGAAAACACTTAGTGAAACAGAAACCGATACTATTTCAGTGAAGACTAATATGGTAATTACCGAAGCTCAAATTCATATGGAACGTGAATCTTCACAACATGGAAGTTCTGAATTGACAGTGACAATGGATTCTTCTAATAATGTGTCAATAGAAACTTCAAATATGTCTGTTACACATAAGGATGTTAATGCAGAAGTAAGAGAGGACGATAAAATACAAGTGGTTGAAAGGGAAAAAGATTTTCACTTAGAGAATACATTAAAAGAGGAAAGTCAATCAAAACCTGAAGATATAACGAATACTAGTGGAGCGTTAGAAAGTGAAAGGCAAGAATTAATTTTAGAAAACTTACCAAAGAACATTGATGATAGAGTGACAACTAATCAAGACACTTCCGTGAATACCATTGAAACTAAAGATGAATCTCAATCTTTTTCGCTTGATTTACATAAGGAATCTGAAAAAAATCTTAAAGAAACTGAGATTAAAACAAATAGTAATGAAGAAGAGGATAAACAGAAAGTAATAAGTCGAAATGGTAGTTCAGAAACAAAAAGGAAAACGTCATTTCAAGTGTTATCTGGACCTGATGAAAATAAAACAGAAAGTAAAACGGATATAATCTTAGACTTAGATGTAAACACCAAAGAACAGGCTATTTCTTTGGATAAAAGTTCTCCAAGCGTGTCTTTTTCGAACAAAGATGAAGTTTTTAAAATCAAAGACTCTGAAAACGAATCAGAACAACTGACAGGAGAAAATAAATGTGCTCTTGATGTCGAAAATATAGAAACTAAAAATATTGCTGAAAGTGGAACTGTTTTGAAAAAGGAACAAGAAACGTCAAAAACGTCAATTAGCAGTGAAAATGATGTCATTCCTGATAAGGGTATTATAACTATACTTGATGACCCATTATTTACAAATGAAGAGCTACAAGAATCCATTTCACAGGATGAACAAAATCATATTGATAATGATTTACCTTTAGATCAAATTTCTCCGAGTCGCGTAAGTAAATTATCTAAAGATAGCCAAGCAAGTAGTAGAAAAAGTAGTATTTATGAAACAGAAAGTTATAAGGTACTTTCTGATACTATAGAAACTGTCGATGTTGGTTCAGGAATACTAAAAAAATCTAAAAGCTTGATGGATGGGGAACATATTAATAATAGATTACGAAGAGATAGCTCTTTGGGAAGGATTCCCAGTATAAGCGATAATGAAATATATTATAGTCTTTCCGAGGCGAACGGCAGGAGAAAAAGATTTCGTAAAAAAGGTAGAATAAAAAGTCGAATGACAATCAGATCCAAGAGTGAAAACTCTGAAAGAGGATATGAATCCAGTGGACTGTTGGATTCTGGGTTTGAACCCAGTCCTCGTCCTGTTCAACGATGTATTATGAGTCCCAGACTTAATGCATATTATCAACAACGGAAAAGTGCAAGAAATACCAGTAAAACTGATAGTAAAATTCCAGTAAGGAAACCTGGTGACAAGAGAGCCGTAGATATGAAATCAGTAACTCAACGAATACAGACGAATATGAGGAGGTTTGTAGAAATAATTATTATGTTTAGTACGTACCTTGAAAATAATTCTAAAGTGAGGTTTAATTTTCAGATACTATTGCGAACGTAAAATTTTTCAACATTTATTGGAACTGAAACGTTTACAAATCCGAACAAGCAAAGCTAACGAGGCTGTATTAGTAAAACGAGCAATCGACGAATACAATAAATCTAGTTTAAGCAATGTAGGCTTAGGATCATATAACAGTGTAGACTACTCCTTCAGCAGTTTTGAAAAGTTTCTTTACGATAGTTTGAGAAAGTTACAAAAAAGTGGAAAGAAACACTTGGATAAGCTACCTGAAAAACCCATTGATTTTGATTACGGTGAAAGCGAATTATATAAAATGAGCACTATTCCGGATAATCCATGTTTGTGCACGAGTAAGACCCATCGGTGCTTCCATGCAGTACACGCGTACACTGGGATACCTTGTTCCGCTTACAGTAAGTGAAAAATGTTATGATATTTAATTAATTTATTAAAATAATAAATATTAATTAATATTTATATTTCTTTAGTTCCATACAAATGGAATCATCACACAATGCCTAAGCCCGCCACGGCGGGGACGAGTAAATCAAGAGGATTTCTACCAAAAATTAATTCTAAGCCACCTTCGGGCAAAGCTCACGTTACACTTGAAGTATCACATGGTACCGAAAAACAATTGATAGCACTGCCGGCTGAGAAACTGGATAGAAACAAAAGGTACTACGTTACGTTCACTGTAAAGGGATCTGAACCTCCATCAGATAATGACAATGCCTCTCCAAAATCGTCTAAAGCGGTGAGAAGTCTCGACTAATGTATATGTATTTTTTAAGTGAATGTAAGTTTAAGCTTAGCTTTATTTTTTTTTCTATTATTTGTTATTTATTATAAAGACCTATTTTCTTTATCTATTTATATACTTTTCTTACATTTTTAAAATATTACCTATTTTGCCTAACTAATGTTAGTGTAGAAATATTATTCTTACGAGTATATTATATACCCAATCTCGTGGTACGGTATAAAATGTATTAAATATAATATAATATTATTTATATAATTATACAATACAATATATATAATTCTATGATTTTGGGTAGTAGGTAATTGTGATTTGGGTAGTATTCGGATAGATTAGTTAATCTGCCATAATATTCTAAATTATTTTGATTGCTATGAAAAAAGAATAAATACACTGCCAGTGGTATTTTTTTACTTTAAAAATCGAATTAAAAATCAGTATGTAATAGATATATGCGAAATGTCAAGATATATTTTTGTAGTTATTAAATACTTATCATCTAAGAACATGAGAGTTACTCTATTTTAAGGTAGTCTTCCGTCTTCACAATGTAAAGGGAATGTTGACTTCATTCGAAACTTTGATAATTTCAAATGACAGTAAAGATTTTTTTTAAAAAACACTTTTTAAAATAGTTTAATAGTAGAAGTTTTTGTTTATTTAATAAAATAACTATATAAGTAAGATGTCACATTCGAGGAAATTAAATATTTGATATATTTATTTCCTTGCTCTAGCTACGAGGTAAAGTTGTAAATGAAATTCTGGAGGCATAGCATGTTGAGTTTCGCTACTCTACATGCAATGCCTCTAGAATTCGGCGGAAGGTGGGGAATGGAAGTGACTTAATGAGAACTAAGGCTTAGCGCGCACTGGTGACTTTTGTCACGGTGACAATAAATTTTTTGTCACTGACATGTCACCATACTTTTCGCGACTGCGCGCACTTGCGATGACAGTGACGAAATTTTTTACATTTCATACAATGGATCTCGAAGAGATGGTTGTCTGTGCACTTATATTAAGAAATAGAAAAAAAAGCAAACGTAGAAAGTATTGGCTTTCAAATTACTATTTGAATAATCCTTTAGGGATTTGTAATAGAGCAATAGCATTGTTTATTTCATCTTCATGAAAGCACGCGTTTTGCCTTGGTGATGAACTTGACGCCATTCTTGAAATTAAAATTCGGTGCTGCAATGCAACACGCTGCTGTTTCATGTTTATGCGGAAGACGACTAGTATGGAAACCGCAAGGGGGAGGGGGAACGAAGTGACATTTAGTAGCTAATGCGCGCACGGGCATACAAATCTATGGACGCGGTGACAGTTGCGTCACCGGCGTGTTGCCGTCCTCCGCGGACAAAAAGTCACCCAATTGTCACGTATCCAAATGCGCGCACCTTCATTTAGTGTAATGTACACGGTGACAGTGACGCAACAGTCACGGTGACAAAAATCACTAGTGCGCGCTATACCTAAGTGTCTTAACATAAACTAAACTAAAGTTCCCTCTGCCTACATTGTGAGTTGTTCTATATGTGGGATACAGCGTGAATCTGAAAAAAATAATAGTCTAATGCCTTGAGCTATTTATATTATTCTTATTATATTGTTTATAATGACTAGTAATAAAATTGTAAATATAATTTTTGAATTATATTTTATTAAGATTTTGATTTAGTCAACATTCGATTAAAATACGATTAATTTCAAGCCCAAATTTTTCGGCTGAATGTGTTTATATAATGCGAATTGCCCCATTTAAGATATGTTGAGATTGTGAGTGCAACAGTGGCCTTACAGCACAATGAATAAATTATCTAAGTAAACAAAATAAGCTTTTCCAATAAATTGACATCGTTAATGACAAGCTATAACTAAATATCGTTTTATAAATTTAATATAAATTTGGAATTACCTTTAAAATATTAAGTCGGTATAACCACATTGTTCATAATTGTTCCAAGAAATCGTTTTGTTGTCGGTAATTTTTGCACTGACTACCTCATTATATTTGTATTATATAAAATTAATAGTTAAGCAAATGCAGTTATAAATCCTGAATAAATATTGTGTTTATTAAAAAGAGTCGTTTTCTTTATAAATTCCATGTTCCATCATAATTAGAAAGAGAAGATTTAAAAAATATAATAATTGGCAAGGTAGGTATCCTATATCTTATAAAACAAAGTCGCTTTTTGTGTCTGTCTGAACTTTCTAACTCTTCTTCTTCTAAACTACCCAACGGATTTGGATGCGGTTTTCACCATTAGGTCGAGTATTTTTCAGGGAAGGTTTATATATAGTTTATTATTTGTACATTCTTATGTAATTTAACATAAATACGATAAATGTGTATAAAGTCCTACCCGCTGAGACACTTTGGCGCATGCGCTGCTTTAATGGTAAATATTACATGAAAAAAATGTACTGGAGTATTGTTCCTCTTAATAAGATCTACAAAAAAGTCCGCGATGGCATATTCGTATCTTTTAAGAATAACGTGTAGTGATCATATTTCTGTCTAAAAATAGTAATTTCAATATATTTTTTATTGTGAGGGATATTTCTCCATAATGGTATTAATCCTTATCCTTTAAAATACTTTATTAAATTTCTAACGTTAAACGAAGATAAAGTTTGCTTTTTAAACTATTTCG
>HE670613.1:0-22835 GCA_000313835.2 Heliconius melpomene melpomene | reverse complement strand
ATGCACTGTATTTCATATTATACGCCCAGAGGGGCCATTTTCAGCAATCGTCTACAATAAACTATTATTTTAGCTAGCAATAACTGCAAAGCAGTTAAAATTTAATTCTAACTACAAAATATTAGTTTTAAATATAAATAAATATTTGCAAAGTTTAATTTCTTTCCTAGAAAATAGATAAAGAATAATGTTATTGAATGGATATACGAATATGTTCCACTTTCACAAAGAAATTGCTTAACGGATTTAGGTAAAACTTTTCAGTAACTCGCTATATAACAATAGGTTTAAGCGGGCGAAGCCGCGTCATTATGCAATGAAGCCCATTTCTAAGCAAATATTTAATATTTTACCCAGTGGCACCATTCTCGGTGTCATTACTGAGTCGACCGCAACAATTGCTCGCGCGGTCTGTAGCTACGCTGCGTTGCGTGGCTGAGGGCAGCAGGCCTCCCGCACAGATTACTTGGTACAAAGACAACCGAAGCTTCGATAAGGACAAAGTAAGTATTTTGTATTTGAAAAACTATTTTTCAGTTTCATTATCTTCACTTTGGTGTTGAGGTAAAGCACGGCGTTGAGTTCTGCTACTCAACACGCGAAGACTTCACAATTCGGTGGAAAGTGTGAAGAAGAATGTTTTAACACAAGGCTCCCCCTATCCTGGTACACAAGGTATAGAGCGTGATGCTGAAAGAAAAACTATAACTACGTACTAGCTAACTAAAAAAATATATCTAAAATAAGTAAGAAGTAAAAATGGATAATAAACCAAAATGAAATAATATCAACTGTTGAGTGTTTTAACTCTAGGTTCCCTCTGCCTCCCATGCTAGCAAACAGCGTGAACCTGAAAAACAACCTAACTAGTCTCTCTATTTAGGTAAGCGAACATCAAAACGAGACGTGGACAGTCAGCACACTAATATTCACACCAGCTCCAGAGGACCACGGCATGACGATAAAGTGTGTCGCGTCCAACACCGCTCTACCCAGCAAATCTATTGATGATCAACTGAAGCTAAATGTTGTATGTAAGTATTATTCTTATATTTTCATATATTTTTAAGGTTCCCTACCTCAAAAGGAATAAACAGGATCCTTATAGGATGTCCTTGTTCTTCTCTGTCAAAAGCATTTTTCTTGAGACCATGTGGAGTGGATTAATCTGAAATTAATATCCAATATTATTTTTATCAGGTTCAAGCTGTAATCCTAGTGTTAAGACATTCCGTTTCCATTAAGACATTTTGCGTTTTCCAGAATTCTGAACCAACCAAATGAACCCACAACCTATCGCGTTTATAGAACTATGGCTGGCCTTTTATAATATAACTAGCGGACGCGCGCAGCTTCGCTTGCGTATTTAGGGGTAAATCCTAATAAACCATGAAACATGTGTTCAATGAAATATTTTTAAGAGTCTAAATTTCAAATTTTATAAAAATCGGTGGCGATTTATAGATTTTTCCATACAAACTTTCAACCCCTTGTTGGCACTCATAGGGGGTGAATTCTAGAAAACCATGAAACACATGTTCAATTGAATAGTTTTAAGAGTCTGAATTTCAAATATTATAAAAATTGGTGCCGATTAAATAAAATTCTATACAAACTTTCAACCCCTTATTTGCACCCTTAGGGGAAGAATTCTAGAAAACCATGAAACACGTATTCAATTAAATACTTTTAAGAGTCTGAATTTCAAATTTTATAAGAATCGGTGCCGATTCCATTTTTTTTCCATACAAACTTTGAACCCGTATTTCACCCCTTTAGAGTTAAAATTTTACAAAATCCCTTCTTAGTGGATGTCCAGATTACAAAAGTAAACATCTGTCCAAATTCCACGTTTCTACCATCAGCGGTTACGGCTGTGCGTGCGTCTTACCTCAGTCAGTGAGGACAAGTCCTTTTATATACTCGTATATAGATAACAATTATATTTAAATTACACTGAAAAGCTACCAAAAGCTCGAAAATTGCATATGCATTTCATGAAATCTATTTAGCTTGTTTCTTAAAATAACAAGACCTAAATAAAATAACAGCTTCCTCACAAACATTATTCTAGCATTAAAGATTTCTAAGAGCTGAAATCTTCTTTATTACAAAGGCAAAAAAGGCAAGATAGAGGCCAAAGATAGCATTCCTAAACTATTTTCTCATCTTAAGCAAAGTAAATTTTCTAGAAATTGGATTCGTATTTTATCAGGACGTTGTAAACTTTTGTTGTTATGAAGAGTCCAAAGTTATTTTTATCTTATAACTAGAAGACTGGAAGAGCCTTAATAAATATGAAGTTTAAAAGGTTAATGTACTTACTTGTTCTTCTATAATATACCTTATTAGGATTATTCTTGTCGTATCTTAATGTTTTTTAAAAATATTTTATTCGATTTTGTTTCAATTAAATGAGTGTCCTGCATTGGGGAGAGTTTTTGTCTCTTCGCTATTTACTTTATAAAACCATAGGAGTGATTTTTTATATTAATTTTCCCATATTTCTTTAATAAGCGTTAGTTATATACATTAGATGGCGCTCGTGAAATAGCAGAAAAAGAAATTAGAATCTTTCCTTAATAATTTAGTTGTCTATTAAGGAACTGACGTATTAGAAATATGATATAATGTTATAGTTAGACAAAGGTAACGTCAGTCCAGTATTCAAGGAATGTGTAAAAAATACATTTATTTGTACGGAGTGTCTTAACACTAATTACCCCTACTTACCTTGCTTTGCGGGAAAAAGCGTGAAACTACATTAGTTTTCCCGATTAAACACTAACAATAAATACGCTATATTAATAAACATATTTATATTATTTTATATACACGTTATAATATTGGTTACATTTTTAATACCAATAAAAATTTAAATCGAAATATTGAAGTGGTGATCTTTTAATTGAAAGTAGTCGGCTGTTAAATTAAACAATATTTACATTGCGAACTGAAATCTCTATTAATGTTTTATGATATTTTATATCGGCGTTGTTAGATATATTTTTAGCGTTATAACAAAATAAATAGTATTTTTTGCTAAATTGACTTGTAAATTTTATCAGTAGTTTCTATTTTCTTTATTTTCTTCTTTTCATATAAAGTATTTATACTAAAGCTCAAAGTAATAGTAGAGTCATCTGTTCAGTATTGGCTATTACCTACAATACCACATAATTTTAATATGTTCCTGTATATTTGTAATTTTTTTTTGAACGTTTGAAAAAAACAAGTCAAACTAAACTGTAAAGGAGGTAGAGTTCCAATAAGTCATTAGGTCCTCTCTATTTTTATATGGAAAACTGGATAATCCACTTAAATGAACATAACCCAATAAGTATTAATATAAAATAGTTAATTTAGCCGCGAGCTACCTTCTCATCACAAAGTGACAAACGTGTTTGTACAGCGCCTGCTATTTTCATAGGCATATTATTGCCTTTTCAAGCCATTGTATGATGTAAATAGTATTTTTAATTAAAAAACTATTTTTGTAACTTTATTTATTCAGCTTTTGATGCAAATGTGACTTTTAGGCCTGAAATGCTGTTTTTATTGTTAGATATATTATTTACTAGCGACCCTCTTGCGGCTTCGCCCGCTTTGACTACTGGATTATTCATATAATGTATTTTTGCACTAAAGATAAAGTGAAAATTAATTTAACCCTAATTCAACCCACATTTTTGTAGTTTCAATAAGGATTTTCCAATTGTTTTACACAGCAAGGATTTTTTAGTAGGTACCGTAATTTTAAATCTGTGCTAATAATTTTTTCAAGTACTTATTAAAATATCTTTAAATTATTATAGTTAAATGACTATTTTTAAACGGAAGAAATTATAAACAAAAACCTACCTACTAATAACTACTACAAAAAATATGAAACCAAATATATCGCGCTGAAATAATATATTCAACTCCGATTATGCAATACGTGCAAACGCATCTAAATCTTCGTTGCTATTGAGGCAGCCGGGTTTTTTTTTTCGAGCTTGTGGTTAATGCTGAAGAGGGTATTCTGTCCCTGGTGAAAAGCAAGCACTACATGGCTGCCTGTGAGAAGTTTTAAATAGGATGCATCGGCCGGGAATCGATCCCGGGCCGCCCGCGTGGCAGGCGAGTATTCTACCACTGAACCACCGATGCGTGTAAGGCAAGCGGGCACGGCGGACGCATGGCGAGTGGCGAGCCGTTTCGCAGCAAGGATTTTTTGATATTGTAACAACTTCTAAAGTACTTATTAAAATGAAAAACGGTAAAAGACAGTTTTGATCTACATTAAATGGCCAACGTAACTAATATACTTATTTATATGCTGAGAGTAGGGGATAATTAAAACAGGACTCGATACAGCTGATGTGTGAACGGCGTGATGTGTCAACAATTAAATGCGTTTTTCTCTAAAACTATTCACAATTTCGAAATATTATAAAAAGCAATTTTTATCTTCGTTTAACGTAGAAAGTTAATAAAGTATTTTAAAGGATACGGATTAATACTATTATGGAAAAATATCCCTCACAATATTGAAATTACAATTTTTAGACAGAAATAAGATCACTACACGTTATTCTTAAAAGATATGAATATGTGGTCGCGGACTTTTTTGTAGATCTTATTAAGAGGAACAATACTCCAGTACATTTTTTTCATGTAGTACTTACCATTAAAGCAGCGCATGCGCGAAAGTGTCTCAACGGGTAGGACTTTATGCACATTTATCGTATTTATGTTAATTTACATAAGAATGTACAAATAATAAACCATATATAAACCTTCTACGAAAAATACCCGACCTAATGGTGAAATCCGCATCAAAATCCGTTGGGTAGTTTAGAAAAAGAGTTAGAAACAACGGACAGACACGAAAAGCGACTTTGTTTTATAAGATATAGGATGAATAAAAACGGCATCTCAAGATCGATCTCACAGTTGAGAGCGGTTTATAAATACGGATTTAAGTTTCGGACTACCAGTAGCTTTGTACAACGAAAAAGTATTTACCTATTACCAAACAGCCTACATGGAAAACAAATTTAAATAAAAGAAACTTGATTTAATTTATTAAAATAAAATCTACACGTGCGTCTGTAAACGCGACAGATGTGCGTTCTATTTGCACTCGGGAGAATGAAATAATATTTTCATTTCCTTGCTCTGTCGACAAGGCCAAGCGCGGCGTTCAGTTCCGCCACTAAATACGCAATGCCTCGAGAAGTCAATTTCGACAAATGGGTAACGAAGTATCTTAGCACTGGGTTCCCTTTGCCCACCATAGTATGTGAGAAAGCTGAAAAAGAAATTACATTACAAAATTTTAAACACAAGCTCATTCATAAAATAAAAGATGAGACAACATGAATTATTGAATAAAAACATTCTCTATAAGTTCTCATAAGGAATAATATAAAATAAATAAAACGAGAATAGAAGATTTATTGGATATAAATACTTATTTAAATATTCAAATATTATCCAGGTGGAAAATTACAGTATGCGATGTTAGATTCAATTTATACGGATCACGAGCAATCGACTTTATCAAAGAGAAGGATGTCAAACGTAGTGTACGAGTACTGGCCGGGCTGTAATTGTCGTATTGCGAATGGGATCGCACGTTGCTAGCTACAAATACAAATTACAAGTAGAATTTGCTCCTTTAAAATGTCAATTACTATATCCATTTAGTTAAGTTAAGTTAAAGGTGCAAATGAGTATTGTTTTATTGTCATTTTAGTTTAGTTGTTTTTTAATAGGTAATTAATTTCACGCACGTATCCCGCATATAACAAGGTAGCCAGAGAAAATCTACTGCTTAGACTCTAAGTTATCCATTTTCTATTCTCCGCCAAATTTTCGAGGCATTGTGCTGAGAGGCGGGACTCAACGCCGCGAATTGCCTCGACACCAAAGTGACAGAGAGAAGAATTGAAAATATTAAGAGAGTGGAAATCGAACCCTCAGCGGCGTTTAAAATCACCCATTAGTACTCATGCGCTACAACTGTCCTCATCTTAGATGCTTACATTATGTTCAACTTCAGACAAACATAATTGAATACAACATGCTAATATTAATAATACCGGAAACATCAATTATCATAATTTACCATAATATTTAATATATTGCATTAATAATTAATTATCTTAGTCTACATATATTTGGAACTAATTAATTAAATTTTAATCTGTCGTAAGATTTTGTATATGTATGTCATACTAACAGCAAGAACGATAGAACATAAAAAAATAAAATAAAAGTGTATTTATTTACTTTCACATATTATTTATTTACATCGAATCGAATCGATAAATAGTCTTGATAGATGGATAGCATATAGACAACAAAGAAATCCAACACAGGGTTCCGTTGTTTCCTTTTGTGGTACGGAACCCTAAAAAGCAAGGCTTCAACTAAAATAATAATTAATTGAACTTGTTGTCCTCCAGACAGTCCGTTAGTGACTTTGAGCCTCGGCAGCACTCTCAACCCTCATGATATAAAGGAAGGGGATGATGTGTACTTCGAGTGTAACGTGCGCGCCAACCCCCGGGAGCACAGGATATCGTGGTACCATAATGTAAGTATGTATTTATTTTGTATCTTTTGGCAGGAAACATTTTGGCAATTTGTGTTTTTTTTTGTATATGCATTTGGTAAAATTATAGGATTAACATACGAACATTAGCAGTTACGTAATTGTTTTGAATTGTAAAAACGTCGAGAGATTTTGACATGTTCATCTATATATATAAAATCGAAAGGTCACTCACTCATCACGAAATCTCAGAAACTACATGTGCTAGGAATCTGAAATTTTGCATAGGAGTTACTTATAGGACTTAGGTGCTCGCTAAGACGGGAATTTGCAATATTCAACTTCTAAGGGGTTATTTTTGGGGTCGAAAGTTTGTATGAAACTTCGTTACTACAAATGCTAGGAGTCTCAAATATTGCATAGACGTCACTAGGACGGCGTCATGGAGACAGAAATTAATAATAACATATTTCACGCGGGTGTAACCGCGAGCGGGCCGCTAGTAGTTATATAAGAGTAAATAACATTTTGAAGTTAATTTTAAAGCTAAACAATTATTCTTTTTTAATTTACTATAGCTTCATCTTTTGTCCTACCAAAGTGAACCTAGTGTCAAAATACACCGTTCTCCACTTTTTGCCCACGATAAGATGTGGATATGAATGCTACATTGTTTACAGGGAGGAGAAACTTTTTTTGCTCAATCACGGGGATTCGAACACGCAAAATAAATCGAAAACGATAAAATTATATAAAAACAATCGAATAGCTTTTTAATCTTATACTTCTCAAGTCTGTTCTAACATAATTAAATACCTTTTGATCTAAAAAGAAACTACGAATAACCTAAATTAATCTAAAATTAAAATATCTAAAAGTTCAATAAATTAATAAAAAAATATGATTTCTTTAGTAAATTTCGAACAATGTAACTAATATTAAATTTGGCCGTAACGTTGTAAATCGCTTGAGGTCCCGAGAGCGGTTTTGTACGTAGCTAATTAGCATAGAAAACTATTCCGTTAATAGTCCCCATTTGAATAGATATCGATCTACTTGATTTATACCTCAAATATCCTAAATACGTATTAAATTGGTTACATTAAATAAATTATAGTAATATACATATATTAGGGTAGCTTTGGGAGTATATTCGATGATGTACATAAATTTAGAATATTTAGAATATTTAGTGAGTTCAAATACATTGGTTGTGTAAATTTAATTAAAATATTTCCAGGTTCACGCATATATCAGGGTAGGCAGAGAGGTAAACAGGAGTCTTTGGGTTCAATTCCCACTCAGGATATTCAATTATTAATAGTCTAATATTTTCATTTCTTTTTCGCTCTGGTAACGGTGCGAAGCACGGCTTTGAGTTCGCGAATCCATACGCAATGTCTCCAGAATCAGCGGCAAGTAGGGCACGAAAGTGTCTTAATAGGAACAGAATGTCTTAAAATTAGGTTCCCAGACTCTCTTTGAATATTCTGCTAAGTGCGGGATATAGCGTGAAGGTACAAAAAAAATATCGAATCATTGATAGAGTTCTCTCTTTTGTTCTTCTCTCGCAGATATACAAAGTTTGTATAATATCAACTTTTTAAATGACTCTTTGATTTTAAATGACTCTAAATTCAACTTTTATTTCCTCTAATGGTGGATTTGGTTTACTAGATACACAATTTAAATTAAATTAGAAAAATCCTTAAGTAAAACTTAAATTGTCTCACAGGACAGACAAGTAACACAAAACATGACGTCAGGCATAATACTAAGCACGCGATCGCTAGTACTGCAGAAGGTGACGCGGCAAGAGGCGGGACACTACGCCTGCAGGGCCGCCAACGCGAGAGGAGAGACGGCGAGTGAGAGTGTCCGGCTGAGGGTTCAGTGTAAGTGTTTTAATATTATACCAGTAGACCCGAACGCGGCTACGCCCGCTTGAACTATAAGAATATTTATTTAATATATTTATGAAATTATTTACAGTTTTCAATAGAGAGATGCGTTAAGCAAGCTTATTTTGGGTGACGTTTTCTAACAACAAACTTTGCAAATCGTTGCTTAGCAACGACGGTTGTTATTAACATGGCGGAATAAATTGTTTGTCAAATTATTAAATATTTTAATATATTGGGATATATCAAAAATATTACAAATATGAGAAAAATAAGTATCCTATGTTCATCCCGAGACCCTCAAGTATCTCTATATGTGTATTTTATCACAATTAAATTAGCGGTTTGGCCCTGATTGCGTAAAAGACAGACAGTCAGAGTTACTTTCGAATTTATAATATAGGTATGGATTTTGATGAGAATTTGAATCTTTACCTTTTATACTTTCTGTTTTAAATTTAGTTGAAATTGAAAAAAACCTTTTTGTATGCCGTTATTTTACATCACATAATTAAAAAATAATCAAAATTCCACAATATATTCTAAGTTTGCCACTTCCAAAATTTAAAGTATTTGTAAAAAAAATTCTAACTATTAAAGCTTATTACACAGTACAAGAATATTTGGAGGATGAACGTGTATGGAATTAATGTCTATTGAATGTAATGCAGGATAGCTGCCAGCTAATGTAATAGTAAAATATACCATTGACTTTGAAAAGAGCAACTGTTGAGTTTCTTGCCGGCTCTTCTCAGCAGAACTGCCTTCAAAACCGGTGGTAGCTTTTTGTTGACATGTACATTCGACGATACAAAAGTGCTTTTAATAGTTTATTTGAATAAATAATATTTTGAATTTGAATTTGAATACATACTAACAGCTCTTAGATATTTCCATTTGACCACGAAGGCTAAGCTGCAAGTTAAAATTAGTATTATATATGTACCTACGACCACAGCTTATAAATTATTTCTGTTCTCACTATTCTGTCATGTTATAGTACAGTGATGTATAATGGTTCTAACACCTCTATACATTGTGAAAAGCATCCTTTATCGTAGGAAGCAAACCGTGACAATATACAAAGAGTAACAAGGCAGGAAACTAGATATTATTGGAGTGGGAGCTTTGTGGAAATACCGAGTTTAAAGTTTTAAATTGTTTTCTTTTTCTATACGTATATGTTTTATTTTAATAGTAATATAGTAATTCTCTAGATTTAAATCCTCGTCTTTAAATAATATTATTATATTTTTCTAAAGAATTTTCCAAAAAATTATAGTTCATTACGAAGTACGTAAAAATTTTAACATAAAACAACTTATTGTCTCAATGTGACTATAACTGTCTTTAACCTCTTTTTTACTCTCATTGAAAACCGAAAAGAAGCTTTATTTCAAGTGTATTCTTTGTAATTGTTATAGAATAAGGTACTAAAGTATTTTTAATTTAGTGTCATTTATGCAATTAATAGTAATAGTAACATTTTTAGCATAAAGTTTAATAATTAACTACTTCTACAACTAAAACAATGGAAGATATATTAAAAAAACTATTGTGGGAACATTTAGCAATGACTTGATGTTTCTTAAGTTTTTACTTGTATTTTGGCAATTTTCCTTTAACATTTCGTGTTTTTTATTGCAATCCACTCGTAAACAAGAAAGTAATATTTATATAAATTATTTTGTTCGACTAAATTGCTCTAAAGTAACTGCTTTATTCAATTACCTCAAACTTTCGTTTTCAAAGTATTGTCTTTAAAAAGATATGTTATGTTATTAGAAAAAGAAAATAATTCAAATTATCCGCGCATCGCTAGTACTCAAATAAAAAACGACATATTATTAAAACGAATTTACTATGAATTTAAATGACACTGTGTTTATTCAAAGACAATCCACAAAAAAACCGATGAGGCTCAGCTTAGTGGCAACATCATTATCATATAAATTGGTTAGTTTACGCTTTGTCCAGTCAGGACTGATGATGGGTGTACGGTATGGGTGACCTCATTTAGGTGTACCAGGATCTTATACTAATGGCAGTAATTGCTAGCAGTCAGGAGTTTGTAATTATATACATATATATACTAGCGGACGCGCGCAGCTTCGCTTGCTTATTTAAGGGTAATAAACCACGAAACATGTGTTCAATGAAATATTTTTAAGAGTCTAAATTTCAAATTTTATATAAATCGGTGGCGATTTAAAGATTTTCCCATACAAACTTTCAACCCCTTATTTGCACCCTTAGGGGGTGAATTCTAGAAAACCATGAAATACATGTTCAATTAAATATTTTTAAGAGTCTAAATTTCAAATTTTATAATAATCGGTGGCATTTTAAAGATTTTTCCATGCAAACTTTTCACCCCTTATTTGTACCCTTAGGGGGAGAATTCTAGAAAACGATGAAACACGTGTTCAATTAAATACTTTTATAAATCTCAATTTCAAATTTTATTAATATCGGTGCCGATTTATTTTTTTTTCCATACAAACTTCCAATCCCCATTTCACCCATTTAGGGTTAAAATTTTATAAAATCCCTTCTTAGTGGATGTCCACATTACGAAAGTAAACATCTGTCTAAATTTAACGTTTCTACCGTCAGCGGTTAAGGCTGTGCTTGCGTCTTACCTCAGTCAGTGAGGACAAGTCCTTTTATATATATAGATAGGTGGTATATTTATAGGTGTTTTGGTACCCACTCACTCTTTTCTCTATTTTCGATCTGAATACAAGACAACGCATGTTGAATAGCGAAAGCAACTTTTGAGTTTCTTGCCGGCTCTTCTCAGCAGAACTGCCTTCCGAACGGGTGGTAGCTTTTTGTTGACATGTACATTCGACGAGTTGCTTGTAATAGTTTATGTAAATAAAGAATATTTTGAATTTGAATTTGAAAAAGCGATGATATGAATATATTAAATTTCATTTCCTGGAGTGGGAATCGAATCCAGAACATGTGTCACACGCTCGTGTTCCTGCGCCACGACGGGTCTAAATGACTAAATGCAGACAACAATAATAGAGAAATCACTTAATACCACATAATGTATTTTTTTACTCAATCCCATATCAACAAATAAAATGCATTAAAATACACAAACACCGTTAACAATTCAATCAACTGTGATTCGTATTTCGTACTAAAGTATTTCGTATAACGAATAAATAGAGGATCGCGCGGTTTAGACAAAGCTCTAACAGCAAGTATGTACCAAGTATGTTAATGATATATTCGTTTCATTGAATTCTATCAATTCGTGTACCGTTATTCTAATACTGGTAGCCCTTTGTCCAACTATTTTAATCAAACCGCGAAGGTACAGTCCGCTGTAGAATAATTTACTAAAGTTTCAACTATTTTCATGAACTATTAACTTATTTCAATAGTACCTTTTAATGTTATTTAATAAATAAATCATGTTTTTGTTTTTTTTTTTGGAATTTTTACCTCTTTCGCTCACTTAGTTTGAGATATTTATTTTGTTTTTTAGTATTTATTGTCATAGCTACAACAGAAATACATGATCTGTAAAAATTTCAACTGTCTTACTATGAAGTTTTGTAAGATACATCTTGGTGACAGATAGACAGACAACGGAATCTCTTAGTAATATTTTGGATACGGAATCCTAAACAAGCGTAATTTCTTATTACAGCAAACTTTCTGCTATAAATGAAATAAACCTGCGTGACTAAAATACAACCTAAGTATCGCAGAAATAATTTAATTCGCTTTGATATTCAAAAGAACTACAAACTAGCACAACAATAATAAAGTTCTTACATATATTTCAATCTACGTAATCAGGCTAACGCGGGGTTTGTACAAAGCGGGTGCGTTTTCGTATTTATGAGTTTAATATCAACTTACAACGGTTAACGCCTATTCGATATAATGTAAATTTATTTTTTTTATAAATTATTAAGGCCGTCATGGCGCAAGGGTATAAGGGAGTGATTGTAATGCCATGGTTGTGAGTTCGATCCCCACTCGAAGGAATTAATTATTATTTAGGTATAAATATTTTCGGTTCTTCGCTCTGGCACCAAGGCTAAGGTCTGGCGTTGAGTTCCACTCAACATACAATGTCTCGGGTGCCAAATTCGGCAGCAAGTAGGAACGGAGTGTATTACCAATAAGATCTCTCTGCCTACGCTGCCGAGCTGCTGTGGGACTGAAGATGTGGTTGGTTATGGATTCGATCCTCACTCGACTGAATGAAATATTTATTTAAATATATTGCAGAAAATAAAGAACGGAATGTTTTAGCTACAGGTTCCCTCAGGTTACCCTGCTGTATGCGGAATTTGAACGTGAATCTGATTTTTTTAATAATTTATTTATTTCATACCTACACTTTAGTAATGGGTTTGACACATTTCCCTCGATTTACATTTTACTGTAATCTCCAAGTCTCATTTGCATTTCCCAACAAATGTCGGATAACAATAAAACGTCACGGCACTGTATGAATTACAACGCCATAAATACTGATGTGTCTACGAGTGGGTATTCAAATGATCGCGGTCGGGATCGACGTAGCTGGTTCCGTTGCGGGCCGTACATAGTAATTGCCTCTGGGGAAGGCGGTACCGGTAGTAAATCATCAAAATTATTGTCTAATATTACTAGAATTCAGTAGAAGTTATTCGCTTTGCAATCTGTTGTTTTGCGGTATCACTTTCATTCATTGCTCTGTTCAGGCTTCTTCACCCGGAATAAATTTGTATCGAAATACCGGTGTCTCGTATTGTTGTTAGAGTGCGTGTTATTTGTAGTTTCCGTATTTGAATTGTACAGGTTTTGCTAGAAAAGGGTTTAGTAAGTTAGCTTCACGCTGTATCCCGCATATGGATCCCGCAATGATAAGCAGAGTGAACTTAGTGTTAAGACACTCCGTTTCCCGTTTGCCGCCGAATTCCGCTTTTCCTCGACACCAGAGCGTAGAATTTAAATAAATATTTTATTACATCGAGTGTAAATCAAACCCATAACCAGTCTCGCCCTTGTGCCCCTGCGCCATGACCGGTTTGTACTGACTGAAATATATAAGGTGAAGTTGTAATTATGCGCCGCTAGATTAATATGTTCCTATGAATGGATGGCTTCCGTGAACAATCATGTATGGTTGTGGGGTGCGATGTATTGGCGGGAAACACTAACGGCTATCATTATCTCTTTGTTAAATATATAGCCTTAAAACATAGAGTATAGAAAATAAATATTATATTATGAGCTTGAGTTTTTGGGGTTCCGTACCTTAAAATGTAAAAATGGAACGTAAAATATTACTTTTTTTGCATTATGCCTTATATTTCAAGCTCGTAGTATATGTAATGTAAAAAAAGTCATTAAGTTTATAATATAAAGCAATAATAACACAAGCAATTAGAGTTAAAATGAATTTACTATTAAACATTTTATTATACTTATGTTAGTAAATTTTCTTCTAACTTAATCTTACTAGAATGGGCAAAAAAAATTACATACAAAGCTATTTGGCGGCTTACAATAAAACTGCCTAATATATAAAGTACGGCTCTTAATAAAATAAAAGAAAAATCAAAAGAATATAATTTTTCTTATTTTTGTGAACGCGAGGGTTCTGGGTTCAATTCTCACTTGGAAGAATGAATTATGTCTCTTAACCGCTCTGGCAACACGATGCCACTCAACCAACAATGACTCGAACGTTGAAAAATTGAGAACGTAGTGTCTTAACACTAGTTTTCCTCTTCAAAATAAAATACTATAAGCTATTCTAACTATAACACTAATGAAGCTACCACTCCCATTATCTAGATGCACCGGTGTGCGGCCTGACGTCACCGCAGGTGGTGGGCGCGGCGCTGCACGAGTCGCTGCACGTCCGGTGCTCGGTGCACGCGGACCCCGCTGATGTCACGTTTCTATGGCAATTCAATAACAGCGGGGAAAGTTTTAATGTTTCCCCAGCGAGGTTTGGTAAGGCTTTGATTTGGATTTGGATTTAATGTTGTTTTTTTAGAGGTAATAAGAAATCATTAAAAATATGTTGAATTTGAACCTATACCCGTTGTGTTCGTTTTGATTAAATTATGATGGCGTCATGGTATTCTAATCTCTATTTATTATTATTTTTTTTAAATTCACACTCTATCCCGCATACATCAGAGCAGGCAGAAGGAAGAAATGAAAATATTAAATATTTCATTTCCTCGGATGGGAATCGAATCTACAAGCTGTCACTTTGACTCGTTAGTGCTTCTGCGCCATGACTGGCTTTAATGTTTATTTTTGTTTTCAAATATCAGTGTAAAATTTCTAAGTTAAGTAATTAGATTAAAGTAAGACTTATGCTAAATTTGCTTTCGTATATTTTAAATTGAAAATTATATTTGTATTTTTTTGTTAAAAGACTTAAAAATAAACTACCATTTTTCTCATAGATTCCGCAGAGGACCAATCACTGAAAAATATAGCCTATTGTGTCCACTGCGTAAAATGTATTTAAATAAATGGGTGGACCACTGGAAATAAAATATATCTACAGTAGCCTTGTTTGTTATTCAAATATATAAATATATTGTTTAAAATAATATTTAAACGATTTTGATATGTAGTTATGTCTAAAGTTTTTAAGTAAATTTTTAAGTGTATGACTAAACGCGACAGGATGTGAGGTCAATTACCATTCGACAAAATTAAGTATTTAATATTTCCTCGCTCTGATAACAAGGCAAAACGTAGTTCTTCCACTCAATACACAATGCCTGTATAATTTAACGGAAAATGGAGAACGGAAGTGTCTTAATGGCAATATTCCCTCTGCCTACCCTGCTACGACTAGATTCTCTCTCTTCTCTTCTTCTTATGCAAAAAAGGTGTGAAGCTCAAAAATATTATTTTAAATATATCGATAAAATTATTTTCATAATGACCAGGTACACTAAACGGCAGCACGAGCGAGCTGCGTTACACGCCCGCCACGGAGCGCGACTACGGTGCTCTCACGTGCCGGGGCACCAACGGCGTCGGGCAGCAGGCGCGGCCGTGCGTCTTTCAGATTGTGCCTGCTGGTATATATATTATGTTAAAGTTGTTATAGTTATAGCCACTTGAGAGTATAGGCCAGTCATGGCGCAGGGCCACAGGCATGTGACTATGAGCGCGACAGGTTGTGGGCTTGATTCCCAGTCGAGGGAGAATGATGTCAAGGTGTCGGATGGTGCCCGAATTCGGCGGAAAACGGAGAACAGATCGTCTTCCCTCTGCCTATCCTGTTATGTATAGGTTACAGCGTTAAACTAAAAAAAACAAAAAAATGTTATTTAAAATGTCATTGAAATATTATCTTTCTATCAATTCATTTTAAATTATCGACCACATATTGTAACATTTTATTTAAATTTAAACTTTAACATAATTTAAACCACAATTGACTTACTTCATATACAGCTCGCCCATCACCACCAAGAAACTGCACAGTATCAACGGGCAACGATTCCAACTGGATCGAAGATTCTATCAAGGAAGACGCTGCCGACTTCCTGGTAGTCAAATGCGTGGCCGGATACGACGGGGGACTCCCTCAGCTCGTGATTTTGGAGGCCTTGGATTCTGTTACTGGAGCGGTCAGGTTCAACGTGACGGCTAATGAGACGAGTGAGTATTGTACTAGAAGAACAATATAATAAAGTATAAATTTACTTGAGGCTAGTTTTTAATTTCTTCGCTCTGGTGCCGAGGCAAAGTGCCGCGTTGAGTTTCACCACCCAACAAGCAATGGCTCCAGAATTTGGCGGAAAATGGAGAAAAAATTAGGTGGATACAGCTTTAACCTTTAACTATGGACGTGATTTTTTTATAACATACATATGGACGTCGGGTCTGTCAGACCAGTGTATTTATTGGTATTCCGGCTGTTTTTTAAAGGAAGAAGACAATTTTATGTTTTAGTTTACATGAATAGCCTCAAATCAAGCAAAATCAATATAAATAAAATCGCTTTTTATTAAAGATTACGCATCACAACGATTTAAGTAACTTAAAGTCACAATTTCAGTCTTTGGCCACATGGGATGACTCTTAAGAAAATAATACTATAAAAAAAAGACAGATAATAAAATAAATATTTTTTTAACAAAATATAAAGCCTAACAAATAAAAAAAATAAAGAAATTACATCTTATGTTATAAAATAAAAATTTTGACAACACCTCAAGATAAGGTATTATTGAACATCGATACACAATGGCTTTCAACATTGTAGGCAAACAGGACGATTGCAGTCAACATAAGTATGTGTTGTGTTTCTATATATCTTTTGGGGGCAAAGTGTACATGTTTTTCAAGATCCCAAAATAATTTTTTTAGCTTCATGTTCAATATATGATAGATCAGATCGCGAAACGCGAGTCAAAGTCATTCTCAATTCTTAGAGTAGTTTAGTATACGAAACGCGTCTTTTTATTTGATAAAGTGCTATTTTCTTTATAAAATGTCGTCGTCCAATTCTTTTGTTTGATGTTGATTATAAAGTACTGATATTTTTGTCACTGACGTGCTAGGTCGATCATTTTTTTCCATTTTATCATAAAAACTAAAAAAATTTAATCTTTTTTATGTAAATAATATTTATATTACTAAAATATATAACAAAAAATGCCAAATAATATATGATATAAAACAATAAAAACATTTGAATACAAATAATACAATTAAAAAATTACAATTTAAATATAGTATATTTTGTAATATTATAAAAATATATGGCGTTTTGAAATCATTCATGTATGGGAAACATGGACGTCGGGTCTGACAGACCCAAGCCCCGTTTAGAAAGTTAAATACTCACGTGTTTTGAACCCAGAGACACAACCACTGCTATCTGCATTCATTTTGTCACTAATACGAAAGGTACTGAGAGACTCAGTGGCGGAGGTCACCGAGAAGTGGCCGATTTGTAGAATTCGTAGAACTGTCTGGTCTGTCAGACCCGACGTCCATACTTAAAGGTTAAGCTGATAAGATAAAATATACTTACTTAGGAGCTAAATGTACTATATGAATATTGTCAAAGAATATATATAAGTAATTAGATTCTTTCTCAGGAATTATATATATTTGTGGGTGGTGGGTGGTTCTTTGCATTGTCTACGGTAGCGTAAAGCTATGGTCGTAAGTTCCAATTCAAATCGAATGTTATACTTAGTACAGAAAACGTAATGGATTTGTCAATGATAAATACATTTGTATGATACGACCAAAAACGAAGGGACAACAGAATACATAACATAATCTACATATACATACATACATATATCTATTGCTCTCTTCCGTACCCAAAGCTAACATGTTAAAGCTATAACAATTTTCAGTGTAAGTACAAAGGCACCAAAAGGAAGTCTAATTCATGTCTCTGGCAATGGAATAAGCTCGAATTTCCATCCAAACCTCTCAACAGCCCGTATTCTATGTCAATAACAACACACAACTCTCACACTATGACAAACACTTACTTATGGAATCAAATATTTGCTATACGCCGAAATTGAATACGCTTCTTAGTAGTGTATACTGTGGGTTAGAAAAAGTAGACTGATATTATATTACGCGGAATTTAAATATAAATGTATGACGTCATAGTGATGTTATCGTAATATGTATTATTGAAAGCAGTACTTGAGGGCTTAAATCCCTTTTCTCCCCTCCCCTTCTCTCCCGCCTGTGGCTTCGCCCGCTTGAACTACACCATAATTTTTATACAAATGTGAATTAATTTCATGTTGTTATAAAATGATAGGTGGAAAAATATATAATATAATTTGCAATATTTACTTTGAAAAGGAAAGTTTCAGCTAATAATGCATTTATTTAGTAGTAATTTCATCCAAAAAGAAACTTTATATTGATAAACTTTACAAATAATCTTTAACTATACCACAAACTTAAAGAGAAATAAGAATAAAAAACAACCCTATATAATTATATTAATTAGGTACTTATATTTTTTATTAATTACTATATTTATTTTAAGCGAGTCACCTTATACAAAAAACAAAATTGGCATTCGCTTTGTTAGTCTCTTACGAATATTAACCAATTGAGAAAATATCACAAGACATAGAAATAAATAAAAAATAATATAGAAAAAAAAAGATTTAAGAAATCTTAAAAGGCATTCAAGATTCATATCCAACTTTTATAAAGAAAAACATCCCTTTTCAATTAAATTGAAAAGTTTACCTATGCCTCTGTAATTAGAAATGTTGTTAGCCTTGTGTTTGTATGTATAATTATACTAATTAATTTAATTAAACTGACCCGCGCGAGATACTACAGCAATGATTGCTGTAATATTATTTTAGATGGCACCATTGTATTACGTTTATGTTGGTATATCTACATACATAATAAATATAGAGAAAGTGTCTCAATTTAATACAATAAATTTTAAATATATATCCCAATTAACTTTAGCAGATTCACGCTTTTTCCCGCATAGCCTGTTTATTCTAGTAGAGGGAAAGCCCCCATACTGCCCAATTTCGGAGATATTCTTTGTTGAGAGGAAATCAACAATGTGCTTACCTATAAACAATTTAAATATCATTCTCCAGTAGGAATTGAACCCAGAACAACGGTGTGTATAGTAAAACGTTGTTTCTCTGTACCATGAAGGCGTTAAGCGTTATAAAGCGTTGAAAGGAAATGAAAATATCTTGAAATGCATTTTTTAAATGAACTCACATTATCTCTTTTATTAGTAATTTAATAATTTACTTTCAATACATTTATTTTTCTTCGCAATTAATATTTTTGTCTAAACTTATATCTACATTTCAATATAATTTTGCAGTTGTAAAATAGCTCCATTTTAATAACAGATTGACTTCTAGAATATGGAAAGAAATATTATTTTTAATTAAAACAGTCGTACAGTAGACGTCTCATACCCTCGCGATGGATTTCATTTAAAATCTTATTTAGAAATGTTTATATTTAAAGTAATATAGTCTAGTCTGTTAAATATAGTAGAGTGTTGAATTGCACTATTAACTTAATAAAATTAAATTATATTATATCAAAAATTAAAATTTACAGGGGCCTAAGCGTGCGATTGCAAGCGCGATGGATGTGGGTTCGATCCCCATTCAGGGGAATAAAACATTTGAAATCTCCAATTTCTAACGTACAACTATTGGTGGGAGATAAGTTTTTAATATTTTTAAGCAGCGTTTGACTGTAAAAGCGATAGTTGTGGGTTCAATCCCCATTTGCAGGCATAAGTTAATTTCATTTTCTCTCTCTGATAGATAAAGCGCTCACGCATTGTCTCGATTGTCTTAAATCCGAGCAAAAAGTAGAGACCGGAGTGTTCTAGCACTAAGTTCTTTATACTACACGCGTGATAAAGCAAGAAGCTGTTTAAACGTATATTTTTTTAATATAAAAAGTATCGCAAAATAGTTTTTTTTTTTTCAATATTAAAAGTGTCGGATAATTAATCTTAGACATTACAAATGAAAATTCTATTAAATCTCACATTCTTATAGAATTTTTTCAACCATAAACGAACTAAGCGAAACAAAACATACAACTCTCTATAATTAATCATTAAGTTAATTGAATTCTAAAACAGCTTAACATCCTGTTTCTTGGAGAACATTAATTATACTGTTACTAGTAATTACCTCAATAAGTAATTGGAACTGGGCTGTTGTTTCGTGACCTTTAAATATATTATATATACTTGTATATAGTGTGGCCACTCGAGGATAACTTGGAATGTTATTTTATGTTGATTATGTGAGACTGGACTCATTTTGATGGTGTTTGTGTTGATGAATGAATTATGTTGTTATATATAAGATATATTTTAGACATTATAGTATAAAATATGTGTAGATTTTATGTTGCAGTAGTCAGTGGACAAGGATAGAATGAGGTGGCATCCTTTCCTCACTCTACCCATGACACGTCATCGTGACGTGTTCGAAACGTCACGTTTTTCAAAAATTAAAAGTATTAAATATACTGAATATAAGTAAATAAAATAAGACATATAAATTAAAACATATATATATAGTTTCTAATAATTTTCATACAGTAAACACAAAAAAGTACCCCGGATAATAGTGCTCAGGTACTTCCTAAATAGTTTTCATTTATTCGAGTATATATGAAAATTTTTGTATGTGATAACTTTTGTAGGTATGTAAGTATTTTCCTTCAATTTCAACTGATATTCAGTTCTACAAGCTCCTTCTGTGCTATTGAAGTTTTCCCCCGTATTTTCCTTCACTAACGGACATAAGATGAATCGCAAACATAAATCAGGAATATATATATGAAAAATTTCCAACTTCCTTCGATTCCAGTCGTTTGACAAAGATGCGTGTGGAATCCATTTGTCTCATTTTCTTACATCTAGGAATATTCTATGACAATTGTCTTTTATTACTCGAGTGCAATATATGAATGTAATACTCATATTATTTCAAAAATAAATATTTTACGTACTTTTATAGCTCTAAATTGATTTAATAGTGTATTTAATAGTTAAGAAGAGCGGAGTGTTGTGACACTAGGTTTTTTTTCATATGTTGAAGCGATAATATTAATAATATATATTTTTTTATAGATGGCGTAGCAGTAATAGTAATACCAGTAGAAGCACTATGGTCCAGTGGCAGTGTCCTACGTCTCACAGTGCATTCTAAGAACGATAAGGGTGCTTCTGAACGAATTGTAATACAGGCGCTGTCTTACCAGGACCCTGAGAGGAGAACGGGTAAGATGTTCTAGCTATAGTATTTAGTTTTATAGTATTGTTTTTGTAGATATTATAACTATTCTTCACTTCAGGCTTCGTTAAGACACTTCCAGTCTCCGGTTTCTGCCGAATTCTTGAGGTGTTGCGTGTTGAGTGGCAAAACTCAATGCCGCGTTTGGCTCGTTATAAGAGCGAGAAAAAGAAAGTATTAAATATATCATTCTCGCGAATGGAAATGGAATCCACGATCGTCGCGCTTACAATCGTTTGGTAGTATCCCTTTGCCACGATGACCTCCAAAATATACTTATGTTTATTATTATTTAGCTATCTGTCAAAACAAAAAACAGAAAGTTTTTTTTAAGTTCAGATAAATATTGTTTAAAATAAGACAATAATTAGTGTATTATAAAATTAGAAATACATAAAAAAAGATACATTTTTATTGTCTTAATCAAAAGTCTATTATTTAAGATAGTGTTTAGTAAAATACATCTTATATTTTTAACTTTAAGGCGTACTATATATACTATATGTATGAGTTTCTTGCTGGTTCTTCTCAGAACTGCCTTCCGAGCTGGTGGAAGCTTTATGTTCATTCGACAATTGAAAAAGTCTATTCGAATAAGGCAAATTTAAAATTGAATTTTGAATTTGAATGTAATTGAACCTATTATTACACCAATCAATATTGACTATACTAATTATATTATATGAAACATATCAATTTCAATTTGTATAACAAAGATTTATTATTGTTTATTTTAATTCCATATTATAATATTATAGTTGACAGGCCCGCAATCGGAATTCGTACAAACAACCAGCTATGGCTGAATTATTTAACTCTCATTATGCATCGAGTAAGGAAAACAAATAAGTAAATAAATTAACTGTTGTTTATTCGCTTATTACATGCGGTAAATGGTTTTCTTTGAACCCATATATATTATTGTACGGCTGGTGGGTGTTTTGTGTGTGTTTGTTCTCGTAAATGATTTTTTTTTTGTGTTTTTGGTAAATGTTTTTTGGGGGGTGAATAGAAACTATTAGATAGTGAAGAAACTTATTATTTTTTACTTTCTGGTCGTTGTAAGAAAATCAGCTTCACACTGTATATCGCACAAATCAGTTTAGGCATAGGAAGCTTAGTGTTAAGGCACTCCGTTCTCAGCCCAGTCTCCTGTGCGCTTAATTTTTGAGATATTAAGTATTAAATGGAGGAACTGAGCAACGCTGTATGTATATTTGAATTGGTGAAACCCAGTGAAACACCTTATCTAACCAAATGTATTTAAGTATATTTTTTATAGTAGACTACGTTTCGTTGATAAAATAAACATAAGAATTATGTATATTTTTCTATTTATATCAAGGTTTTTTATTAAAGAAAAGCTTCAGTAGCCCTGCTTATATTTTATTATTTGATAAATTAATATTATTTGATGTCAATATCTGCGAAGAAAAAATTAAATACCAAAATAAATAAAGAAAATCCACGTTTACAAACAGAAATAACTATCAAATTAATAAAGTAATCTTCACCAACTTAGTGGACTAAAATAATAATTTATTACTACGGCAATAGAAATACGAAGTAAATAAGTCTGAAGTAAAT
>HE670612.1:56649-118413 GCA_000313835.2 Heliconius melpomene melpomene | reverse complement strand
TATTTAATAATAAATTAGAGCTAGAGGTTGCTACCTCTGTTGTCTGAGAAATTAATTTAAATGTTGAGAAATGTCAACAGAGTGTAAATTATTAGACATAATGTCAGAATAAATTGGAATGTCAGTCTGCTCAATAGAAGCAGTTGAAGTAGTAGCCAAGTTCTTGGCTGATAAGTCAAAATAATAGGATAGCACAGAAGCTATCTGTCTCTTAAACCTATGACCAAAATAATATTTACTTTGAGTCAGAAATAAAGTTTTACTAACTATTTTGTTAGTGTCAATTAAATGAAATTTGTCATTATATGTGCTTATTGTGTGCAGAGTAGAGTTTAGCTTATATCTGTAATTATTTTCCGCTTCTGGCTGATTTTTACAATAAGGAATGTAAACAAAATTATTTTACTTATATCTAAGTTTAATAATGACTTACAATACTCATTTAACTGTTTTTTGTTTAAATTTCCCCTATTACTTGATAATATAACAAGTTTGTCACACTTATTAAATTTATAACTTAAACTTCTCTGCATGAGAACTTCAAAGGATGCTGACGGATAACAAAAACTAACAGCTGACTGTCCCCGTACTCCCCATATTCCTTCCAATATCATCACTAAATAAAACTATGTTTTGTGCATTAACTAATGAACTAGGTTCATGAATTGATGCACCAAATGACTGCTGTGACCTGAACCTACTACTACTATTATTATGAAGGCTGTCACACAAGGGGTCGGTCAAGGGGACACACACCGGAGTACTTGCAGGCGATTGCTGTGATGAACGGGCACAATCACAAGAGTGATTGTTGATTAAAGAATCAAAACGTTCAGTATTATTTGTGGACAGTGTAATAAGATTGTCCATCGCCTTGGAATACTCTTGTATTTCGTTCAATGAATTGACATACTTTTTATTAAGTATATCAAGGGAGTCTTTTAAATAATTAATTTCACTTTGTAGTGCTTGTGTATCAGCTTCATAATTTAACCTACACTTATCTAGTTTTTTTGTGCACATTTCTAAATCATCATATAGTTCCAATTTGTCCTTACTTAATTTTGCACACTTGGACATATAACTATGTTGTTTTATTAATTTTTTAGTTTTGACAATAAACTTATTGATTTTTATGTATTTTTTTAGTTTGCTTCTACTACAGTGAGGCAGACTTGATCCTTTTTTAAGATTGAGTAACGATGTGTCATTCTTGGTGAGATCAATAATTGAGTGACTATGTCTGTCCAACACAGGAGAAACCAACTGCGGGGCACTCTCAACTAACTCATTATACAAGCTAATATTATGTAACACGGTAGCATTCTGAGCATCCTCCTGTAACTTAGTAATGAGTGTGTGAGCCTCTCGCAGCTCCTGCTCCAAGGTAGTTATCCTAATAAGGGCCTGCTCATATTCATCGCTGCACCGGTCAAACTTATCTACTAAATCTTTGAGAAGTCTCGAGTGGGAATCGAATCCACGAAAATCCTAATTACAGTCTGGAGGTATCCTACTACGCCACGTTGACCTTAAAATAAGAAAAAAATGCATTATTTAATTTTACTTAGTAATATAGATATTTTATCTGTAACAGAGCTGACTCCGTGACCTGGAACCCTCACAAGCTGATGGGCACGCTCCTGCAGTGCTCCACTGTGCACTTCAAATATGAGGTACGTGTAATTGTATAGATACTTACTGATACTTGATAGCTTCACGTTGTATCTCGCACGTAGCGGGGTAGCGGGGTGGCGGGGTAGCGGGATAGCGGGGTAGCGGGATAGGCGTGCCTTGACACCAGAGCACGGAGCAAATATTTCTGAATTGTATTAAATTATAATTTATTTTGTGTATAACCTTTATGAAATTGTATGTGCTTCTGCTCGCAAAGAAGAAGAAAATAATACCTATATAAATGTGAGTAGTAGATAATCGTGGGCTGTAAATGCGGGTTTTCCTGTGTAGGTACATCCCGGTCTCGCGGGAATTTCCGAGAAAATTGTAGTCTATATGTTGTTCCACAGTTTGTCTATCTTCCAATGAAAGTCCCATAAAAACAATAAAATTCTTCAGCAGTTCCAGAGAGTACCCGCAGACAAAAAGAAATTAAATGTAAATAATTATATTTACTTATAAAAATATTATGCAGAAATCGCAGACGTATATTTAATTTTATATATAAAATTAAATGTATGTCTGCGAATTCTTATATTTTCATCAATTAGGTCTGTCTGCCTACCTTATAAAAATACAGTTTGCTAGCAACAAGGGACAAAGTCAACACTGCGGTCCGGAGATAGGGGCAGACAAACATATTGACATGCAAATTACGAAGGGAACAAGGGGGCGCTATCTGTCGCCGGACAGATATTTACCCTTCCTCTTATTTTGGTGGGATTATAATAATTAACGAATAATAGATGTATTTTAATGTCGTGTGTTGATTAATAATTACAGACGTTACAGAATTTAAGAAACTTCTATAACACTGTGATACGGAAATACCGTTCCGTACCTTTAAAAGGAAAACGGAACCTTAGTAAGATCACTTTGTTACCTGCCTGTTCGCCTGTCCGCCTGTCCGCCTGTCCGCCTGTCCGCCTGTCCGTCTGTCGATACCATTTATCTCGAGATCGCGCGGAGGTATCAATCGATTTTTATAAAATTTGAAATTCAGACTCTTATAAATATTTAATTGAACACGTGTTTCATGATTTTTTAGAATTTACCCCCTAAGGGTGCAAATAAGGGGCTGAAAGTTTGAATGGTTTTTTTTTTAAATCGCCACCAATTTTTATAACATTTGTAATTCAGAAAAAAGAAATTAAATCAGCCTCAGGCTGTATCCCGCACACAGGTATAGGCAGGGTACAGGGGTAGGCAGGGTACAGGGGTAGGCAGGGTACAGGGGTAGGCAGGGTACAGGGGTAGGCAGAGGGAACCTAGTATTAAGACACTCCGTTCCCCACTCTCTGCCTAATTCTGGGGGCATTACGTGTTGAGGGGCAGATCTCAACGCCGCGCTTAGCCTCGACATCAAGGTGAATAAATGGAAATATAAACGTAAATTAATATTTCACTTCCTCAAGTGAGACGACTGCCTTAATTTGTAATTTAGACTCTTCAAAATATTGCATTGGACACTTCTTTCATGGCTTATTAGACTTCAGCCCCGAGGGTGTAAATAAGCAGGCGAAGCCGCACGCGTGCGCTAGTCATAATATGAAAGAGGTCTAAAACATTTCTCAACAAAATTAAAATTAAACGTAAAACTTTCAACCGCAGCTAATTCGATTTATTGACTGAGATTAATTTGGTTGACTTGCAAAGTGTTTATGAATTAGTGTATTTTAAACCATATCATTTAAATGTAAGGGTGATTTTTCTATAGCATCTCATATAGAGAATGTATCGTCACGTCACTTCAATGCTGCAATCATAAATCTTCACAAGCTCCGCCCCCATACCCCCCACACCCCCCACAGTCCAACTCTCTCCGCTCAGTGTTGCTAAAGTACGGTCATCTGTAATAGTTCGGTTATCGACTAGTCGTAGTCCAATCATAGTAGAGGCCCAACACCACCACTGCTCTCCATAGCATGCATGTTCGAGGCTAGGAACATATGCTCGTAGGAGAGTCAGCTCGGGCCAGTCGTGCCGCAGGGGCACAAACGTGTGACTGTAAATGCGACAGATTGTGGGTTCGATTCCACTTCCCACTCATTAAATGAAATATTTAATATTTCCATTGTCACCGCTCTGGTGTTGTGGCAAAGCGCGGCGTTGAGCTCCGCCACTTAACTCGCAATGCCTCCAGAATTCGGCAGAAAATGGAGAACGGAGTGTCTTAGCGCTAGGTTCCCCTCTACCTACCCCTGTACCCTACTGTGTGCGGGATTCAGCGTGACGCTAAAAAAAACCTTCTATCGACATACGCCGACTCTGTCCCAACACTAAAACCCCTGACGGCGCTACATTTAATTAAATTCCTCGCTCGACACTTTCAAACATATGTTGCCAATTTAGCCCCATTTCCCCTTTCTAAGTAGCCACAAAATACGACCATATATCATTGGAATAAAGTCCAACATTCTTTAAAATATACTAACCATTTATTTTAGTTACATTTTCTGTATGATTTGGGAATTTCTATTATAATGCTGTAATTTTAAAGTATATTTTCCTCTATTTATTTAAATGACATTAGTATAATCCAGTACACGCCTGCGTTTGATGGAATTTTCATGGTGTAACGTGAAGTTTATGTTGTGTATAATTGTAGATATAGGGGATTAGGGGGTTTGTCAATCTGTGTGGGACTTGGGAGTAAATGTATCCAGAGCCGGATTTAAGGGGGTGGTCAGTCAGTGTCATGTGGGGCCCCCACAAATGTGGGACCACAAATGTGGGGCCCCCACAAATTGATGAAAATATCAATTAATTAAAATTAATTTCACACAAATTAATTTCCTCGAGAGTGAGAATCGAACCCACAACCAGTCGCGTTTTCCCACGGACTCCTCACTTGGTCCCCAGGGTATCCTACTGAGCTGCAACGCGATGTCCGCGGAGTACCTGTTCATGACGGACAAGATCTACGACCCCCGCTTCGACACCGGCGATAAGGTCATCCAGTGCGGGCGGCACAACGACGTGTTCAAGCTGTGGCTGCAGTGGCGCGGCAAGGTGAGTCACATTTAACTATTATTTATATTATTTGTGTTAAGTCGATTTATTTATTTTTTATTTTACGCTGTATCCTGCACTGCCAGAGGCAGGCAGGGGAAACCTGGGAACCTCCGTTCCCATTAAGACACTTCCATTCCTCACTTTCCACCGAATTCTAGAAGCATTTTGTGTTGAGTGGCGGAATGCAAAATATGGAATAAAATATTTGGCGCAGGAGCACAAGTATGCGACTATACCTAAGCACAATAGTTGTGGGTTCTATTTCCACTAGGACGATGAAATATTTAACATTTTAATTTCCTTGTCTTCGAGAATTCGGGAGGAACCGAAGCGTTTCAAAGGGACAGAGTTCCCACGTTCTCTCTGCCTACCCTGCTATGTGCGGGATACAGCGTGAAAGGCTACAGCTTACATCTACAAAGGTTTTTTTATCTGCTAATATTTGCTTTGAATATATTTCAATAAAGGGCACATCAGGCTTCGAGCGCCTGATGGACCGCCTGATGGAGCTGTCGGAGTACATGGTGCGTCGCATCCGGGAACAAAGCGACCGGTTCCACCTCATCCTGGAACCGGAGATGGTGAACGTCAGCTTCTGGTACTTGCCCAAACAGTTGAGGGGAGTGCATCATGATGGGAATAAGGAAATTAAGCTGGGCAAGGTAAGGGAATTTAAATATTTTTAACATTCGCTTAGGGCAGAAAAGCACTTTTTTAGAAAACGTATGAAAATTTAATTTTAACTTAGCAGGATCTTACACCGCGCCTCATGTGCGAGCGTGCGAGCAATTTGACCACTGAGCCACGCGGTCTCGTCAAGCGAAGTATTATAAGTTTTAGTTAAATTAAAAAAAATAACAAACTGATTATGGGTGCGATAAAAATATAATAATTACCATTATGCCGATGTCTTCAGTAAAACATGATTCACGCTGTATCCCGCACACAGCAGAGTAGGCAGAGGGAACCTAGCATTAAGACACTCCGTTCCCCCACTTTCTGTCGAAAGTTCGCCGATGATTTGATTAGATTTTTTAATAAATAAAGCTTTAAAGTATTTTTATAAATGAATTTACTGATTTAACTATCATATCTACCTTATTAAAATTTAGCTATTTGACCCCTTAAGGGCTGTTAACTGTTAACAGTTCATATACGAGGCAAACTGCGTCCCGCACGAAGCAGAGTTGTGTTCCGCCACTAAATACGCAAAACTTCCGAAATTCAGCGGAAAGTGGGGAGTTATAGGAACAGAGTATCTTAACACGAGTTTCCCAGGTTCCCTCTGCAACCGTGCTAAGTGCAGTAATGTGTAATACGATGTAACAGGTGTGCGCCAAGCTGAAGGGCCGCATGATGCAGGCGGGCACGCTGATGGTGGGCTACCAGCCCGACGACAAGCGCCCCAACTTCTTCCGCAACATCATCTCGTCGGCCGCCGTCACCGAGCGCGACGTCGACTTCCTGCTGGCCGAGATGGACCGCCTGGGGCACGACATTGTGGTCGACTAAAAAATTATATTTATTAATATTAACCTTGTAATGTTTCATTTATGTTTAAATTAGTTATTTTGTATCTGTCACAATTCTTGGCGTCACTGAGTAAGATATCGATTTTGATCGAAATTGTTCTCCATTGAAAAATAATATTCTATTCGACTTATTAATGTTCTACTACACCATTAAATATTCGTGAAAATCAAAGATCTAATTGTATATCTAATATCTATTTTATTTCACATTACCTACTCTTTTTTTCTTAAATTATATTTTAATTGACAGCTTAATTTCGTAATTATTATTGTTATCCTTTAAATATATGAAAAGCCTTTTTAAAAATATATAAACTCAATATTCACTGTACCTGTAGTAACTAAATGTTGTAATATTCAATGTTCCATATAATGTTAACGTTTCTTATGATTTTTGGTTCAAACCATCGCGCGTCGTCGCGTCGTGAACGCGACATTTATCCTTAAATATTATTGAATCTAGTTAAAACGAATCCTGCAACTGAACGATGGCGTCTTCCACTCGCTTATTTAAACATATTTATTCATACTAAAATTAGGATTAAATGAAAATATATTAATGAATGTCTATTTTTGTCTTCAGGAGTGTGTGTTTGAATGAGTCAGTACTAACATTGCTCTAAATCAACTAACATTTGTGAACCTAATAATTACTAGAATAATCTATTAATATAAAATGCCCAGTATTTTTAACAACCTATTTACTAGATTTTTGACTTATTTATTAAATGTTATATTGACAATGAGAACTAACGAGTAGTTTCGGGGGACATAGCATAGCTATTGAAAAATATATCATCAATAAATATTGTTGTACGTCTGTCTATGTAGGTATATCTAATATTAAACTAATGTAGATAAAAATAATTACTGCATAATAATTTTAAAAGTTACTTACTTATTGGTTAACATTCATAGTAATTGTATTGTTGAACATTTTAACATATTTTATTATTAAACGTAAATCCTTCTAAATTTCTCTTTAAGTCAATTTAAATGCCATTATGTATGCTTAGCTCAAATTATTTACTTTAAAGAAAAATGGTTAAAACTTATATTTATATTAAAATCATATATAACTTGTTATTTATAAAGTATAATTGTTGTGTTTTGTTTGCCAGATTCAATATTAGTATGTAAGTATAAGAATATCAATCAAAAATGATCTACCTGTTTATAATATATCTCACTGTTGTTATTGATTTATTGTTATTGACTTTCCAAATATTAAATAGATAAAGGTAAGTCTTCTAATTTAGGTACATAATAACTTTTACTGTAGCACATAACATACTTAGTTAGTTAGTTAGTGTAGAATGAAATATATGTAAGTACTTAGGTATGATTAGGATTTCTGACTCATATGCGGACATATCTCCCGTTTTGCCAATTAAATGAATGTTTTATATGTTTAAAACTTGTACTTTATATACATATATATGTTACTTTTACTTTATTTAGAATAGAGACTTAAGGCGTGCAGTGTCTCAATGTACTATGAACGTGCGGCACCTCTAGGTAGGCACCTCTCTATCTTGATTTATTAAGTTTTAGTTGAAGTCAAAATTCCATTTAGAAATATTCATGTTTCTTAACAAAAGTACAATTGTACCTTCTTGTAGTACGAGTCGGTCGTGGCTGTTGGTGTAGTAATGCAATAAATAAATAACATCATTTGTACATTAGGAATTATTATTGTTTATTAAAAATATATTTTTTGGTATAGTTTTTTAAACTAAGTAATATAAGAATAAGACTAAGTACCTGTAAATATAAAGAAAAAACGAAAGTGACAATGACAATAGTAGGGTAGAATAGTTTAATATTTATGTATTTGCAATTGTCGTTGATTTTCTGCTTTAGTATAGATATTATCGTAAGATAAATGAATGAAAACTGTCTGTCAAATTATATATTAAAATGTAAATACGTAGCTAGTGTGGACTTTATTATTTGCCAAATTTGAAATATTATTTTATTGAATTTTGAAATATTACAGTTCAACGAAATTATTTTATTTTTGTGAGTAAAACGCTTGATTTACTTTTTATTTGTATAATTGTAAGTTATACTTAATGCAGCGTAGTTGACCTCTAGTTGTCAATGTCAATATAACAACAGACTATATATGTATGTATAATATATTATAACACATCAATTAAAATGTCTTCCATTTGAATTCGAGTGCAATTTGACGTGTGTATATATATATATATATATATATATATATATATATATATATATATATACATTAATCTTATTAAAATTATATATATTTATTAATCGTTACCTTTTTTAACAATAATAGAATGTGACAATCGTAACGTTTTAAAATTAGGATTATCGTCCCGTCACGTCGGTCTGTAATGTATATTCACAGACATTAGACATTGTACCTATACATATTGTGTAACTGAGTAGATGTCGTTTGTATGAATGTGGTTTATTCTAGGATCGTAGAAGTGTGGCGTTAGATGACTTCTATCTGTTGTTGCTGCTATAAGAACCTTATAACCAATAAATGGTATTGTTGTTATATCGATCTTTATTTTTATATCTTCCACCTTTTTTATTACTTGTCGATTATTTGAAGCCATCATGACATACTTAGTGTGACAGTGTCTAATTGTGAACGCGAGGGTTATGCGTTCGGTTCCCATCCAAACAAATAATATTAATTGGAGCCAGTCGTGGCGTTCTTGTATCTATATCTATGCTGTATCCCGCACACAGCAGGGTAACCTAGTGTTAGGCAAAGGCACCTAGTGTTAAGACACTCCGTCCCCACTTTCCGCCAAATTTTTAATTTCATTTCATGTTGACAGACGGAACTCAACGACGGGCTTTTGCCTCGGTGGCAGAGCGAAGAAATTAAACTATTATAATAAATAATAATCCATTCTCGCGAGTGGGGATCGAACCCGCAACCTTTGTACCCTTGCTCTACGACGGCCTCCAATAGTTTATGCCAAGACGGCGCAAATCACGGTACGACACGGACAAGCGAGTGTCATGTCCGATTGCGGGTTATGTCGTCCATTGTAGATTCATATTTTACTTGTAAATACTTAAAATACTTAATACCGAATTATTTTTGCACACAATTATTAAGTGTATTTTTTTCGGGTCATCTGATGGTAAGTGATCACCCCGTGCAACACCAGAAGTGCTACAGGTGTGTTGCCGGCTGCCCAGGTGGAGATAGAAGCGCTTTTTGAAGGTATCCATGTCACATCGACCTCGAGGTCAACGTTTATGGCGCGTGTTGGTGCATCCAGGTGGTGTGGACACATGGCATAAACATAATTAATTTAAGACATTATTGCGGCACCAATGCGACTATATTAGGTTCGATCGTTGTTCATTCCACTTTGGGAATTATAATATTCAAATTATTTTCATTTTTCTGATTTAGTATGGCAAGGCGAGGCGTAGGATTCCGTCAGTTACCCCTTCTATAGACCTTTCAGCAATAAATGGAATATACATAACACTTATGTAAAGTGTCTTATCACTTAACTCTACTCTCTTTTTGCCATGCAGGCTAAAAAAGGGCAACTATAAAGTTAGTTGCCGGCTCTTCTCACCACAACTGCCTTCCTCGCCGGCATCTTCCTGTAGGACTGACACTACTTTATTTAGACACATTTCTATGTAACTTGATCCATATATGCTCATAACGGCCTAATTGTATAAAGAATATTTAAAGAATATTAAAATGAAAGGCCCACTATGGAAGCACTGGAGTAATATCCATGTAAATACAAATAAAATTATACTAACGTAGGTTAAGCAAATGTATACTAACAAAATTTTATATGGACTATGTCTGAAATAAAGATTTTATTATTATTAATTTGATTCATGTGGACACTTTCGTTATTATTCAAGTTGTTTGAAAATTATATAAATTATAAGACCTGTCCTGTTACCAGAAATAAAAGGTTAGGATTAAATAAATAAAGCAACAAATATAATTTAGTATTTTATGTGAAACAAAATAATAATTACGCTATATATTTATTGCACGCGACTCCGACTCTCACACGCTTGAGCAATGGCCGCTCACGCACTTAGCAGACAGATATTATTATATATACATATATAAACAATATATATATATATATATATATATATATATATATATATATATATATTGTTATATATATTATATATATATATAAAGCTCATTTTCATTTATAAATGATGAATTTTTAAACTTTTTATCTAGAAACTTAATGTATTGAAATCATAATAATGAACCCTAAGAAAAAAAGAAAAAAATTGTAGTAACTTCATTTTCATCATGACAGACTTTTTACTTATTTCATAAAGAAAAATATTAATTCTATTTCTTAATAATCTGTGGTCATTAAAAAGAAAATGGCGTTCATCAGATCATTTAATTTTCTTATTTTAAGACTAACTTGACAAGATGGCGTTCATTTCGCCCAGACAGAAAAAAATATTATTGAATATTATAGTTTCATGTCATGAATTGAGTGAGATAAACAATACCTACATTTTTTGAGTGTTTTTGATAACTAAGTTGTTAAATTATTATAACAAAAATGATTTTTATAATTAAAAATTCTGATGAAATAAGCCGCCATCTTGTATCAAATTTAGGTCCATAGATAATATTTAAACATATATAAATAAAAATAAACTGCGTTCAGAACATCAAGCAAATTATGTGTCACATGATTGATTCAGCAAAGAAAATATAATAATAAATGTAATCTAAAACATGTAAAATGTATATAAAATTTTCAAAGTCCTCAAAAATGTTAGGAAATACATTTTTTTTAAATTACTTTTACAAATTATTTTAATACTGCATTTGAAAAGAGTTAAAAATTTTAAATATTGTTTTAACTTGTGTGATATTTTGAATAAATATTTTTTTAATAAAATAATTCCAAATCAGCCATTTACTCTCTGCCCAGGGTAAAAGTTAAGTTTTATATTCAATCAAAATAAAAAAAGAATATCAATTTTTCATTAAAAAAAATGTTTTCCCGTAACGCAACCAAGCATATTAAGAAAAAACTTGCATTCTAGAATCAATTATTTTTAATACTTATAATTCAATATATCATATATTAAACTAATTCGTGTTTAATGACAATAATGGCAAGATTAAACAACAGATACAAAAAGAAAATATTTTTTTCCAAGACAAATAATTTTAAAAAAAGATCTAAACACGAATTCATTTAACATATAATTATACAATAAATATATATACAATCGGTCGACGAGTCGTGGCCGCCATGAAGTTAGGTTTTCTTAATCAAAAATCTCAATCCCGCATCCTTCTAAGTTCAGGACGGCCACCGCCGTACCTCTTTATATATAATACTAGCGTGAGATTCCGACTTCCACCTCAATTTTACAACATGACGTGAGTTCAATGAGTTCGCTCATTGAGAGGTTTTTAACCAAAATGAACGGAACTGGATGAAAATTGAAAAACATGGGATTTTAATAAATTTTGAGTAATATAAGTATTAACCGCGATGGTTGCAATTTGAGTTCAAGTTCAATGACAAATATTTTTTGTATAAAACGTATACAATTCCCAATTTTTATATGTTGTATTATAATACAGTGATACAGACGGGTTCCTATTTGACATCAAAAATTTTACGTTTTCTAATAAAGTATTTTTCTAATAACTTAGGTATCGAGATTTTCTTCCCATCCCTACTTATATAAGATAAATAACACAAAATCTCTCCAGTTCTGAACATTTTGGGGATATTTCAATTAACAATTGAAAACATATCAAAGTAACATTTTCTATATAATAATTAATTATATGCATTAGCTCATTTGGAACCACACTGTACAACATTTTATATTTCTTTCACACATATCGAGTAAGAGCGAGATTGCAATATAAAATCATGTTTTTTTAAATTTCATTATTCTACTTATTTAATTTCACGCTGTATCCCGTAGAAAGTAGGATACAGAAGTAAACACTTGTTAAGACACTTACCCAAGCCTCCCAATTTAAGAAACACTGTATTTCCGCTCTTTGTCTCTCAAATCTACGCCGCCCTTTGTCTTGTTACCGGAACGAGGAAATGATAATAAATTGTTTCCATAGGCTGTCATTTAACCTGATATAGTAAATGCTGTACAGATAATGATTAAATTTAACTAGATAATACAAATAATCAAAATTGCTAACACATCCACACGCGACGTACAACCATTTTTCATTTCACTTCATTTTTTTTCTTCAATTTTATTAACATATAACTAATGTTTTGGATTTTCGGCTGTTTGTGCGTTTTTTTTTCAAATTAATAAAAAAAACGCTAGTGTTTCGACAATTGTGACCTTGCTCAGTAAAATGAAATACTTTTTATCATATTTTTGAAGAATTTGTAATAAAGAATTTTATTTACAGGCAATAAATATACTTTTAAACATATCCTCATTTATGATTATCATACAATTACCAATTTTAAAAAAATCCCATTAACAAGAAGCTCTTATACATTTTTTTACATAAACGCAAAAACGCACAAACACACAATCCGATAGTCGTATATATGTAATACTATGCAGAGACTTCATCTCGGCCACGAGCCGTGTTCGTCGCTTGAAGTTCGTCAACTTCAGTTTGAGAGTGGAACTTCATTTAGACATTTTAGTTCAAATTCATTTGAAACATGAAATTTCAATTTAAAATTAAATTCTTATACAAATTTTACATACTTTTTTATTAACATATATAAATACAGAAACATTTTTCATTTTATTTGTTTATCTGTAATGACTTCATTATAGATTATAATGGTTGTATAATTGATTGTTCTTTATTACAAAAAACCCTAATTGGATTCAAAAGTGCACGTTCGCAACCACGAGGGCGCGGCCGCAAGCGACGAGCACGGCTTGAACACATCACAGTCAACATGGGTCCGACGGCCGCCGACGGGGCGCTTTTATTATTTATTAATATTATGTTACTATTTTATAAATACGGCTGTTGGTACTAAATTTAGAAATTAATAATTATATTTTGTATGTAACTAGATTCGACCTGCAGCTATCAAAAAGGGTTTAAGCAAATCTATCAATATCTATGCTGATGATACATCACCCGTTAGTTAGTTTGAACGCGCTAATCTCTAGGATAGTGGTCAGGATTGTTGATGATTGATATTTGATATTGATTTTGCATTTTAGAAAACCTGTACAAGTTTTAGATATATTTTTTTAGAGTACAGTTTCAATTCTGCCATATTTTTTGTACAGATAAAAAATCCATAACAATATTAAAAACAAACTTATGGTCGTTTAGAACCGACAGCCGTTAGAGTCGCCATCTTCTGCAATAATAATAATTTACAATACTTTAATAGAAAATTATCTAAGATATGCATTCACAGAGTATTACTGACGTTATATAGATGTTTAGTTTTAGTTATGTTTTTTTTTGGTTTAACAAACTATATACAGCCAAAATTTTTCTTCTTATTTAAATATAAATAAAAAATATCATTTTAAACTTAAATATTAACTTTAAGAGACAACAATGATCCAAACACCTATATAACAAAAAAATTACTTAGTAACAAACATTTATAGAAAAAAATGCTATTTTTTAAAATATCATCATTACAGGAAACGACGATACAGACGTACAGACAGACATACATTTAATAGGCAAATATGTATTGTAGCTAGGTTTAATGAGATTCATCAAGTCCCCGTGGCTCAGTGGCGTCCGTCGGTAACGTGTTCGATGCCGCTAACGCGACCCTTCGGTGTTTAACGCCACCTACAAAGTATATATAAAAAATATATGTAAACAACACACACCGTTACAGTACCGGTTGGAGGGCGTCGTGGCGCAGCGGTACAAGGGTGTGACTGTGAGGCGACGGTTGTTGGCTCGATTCCCACTCGAGGAAGTCAAATATTTATATACGTTTATATTTCCATTTAGTCGCTCTGGTGTCGAGGCAAAGCGTGGCGTTGAGTTCTGCCACTCAACACGCAAAGCCTTCAGAATTCTGCAGAAAGTGGGGAATGTAGTACCCTGCTGTGCGTGGGATACAGTGTGAAGCTGATTTATTTTAATTTTATCTTTTGAGTAAAATAATCGTTTTAAACGCAGAGAAATAATAACAATCTATTCTCCATTTCTACTACATACTTTAGAAGCTTCTTAATCTTTTATTTTGCTATACACTGTCTCCAGCTTATAGCAGGGTAGAATTAGCGAAGTCAACTATTAAATAAGTCATTCTCCCGCTGTGTCGCTGTGCCACGTCTGCCAAGAATATTAAAAATATTACAATTACTTGAATTAGCAAAGTGCGTGCGTGTGTGTGTGTATATGTATACACATGTATGCACTCCTTTTACGGGAACAGCATATAGGGTAAAATATTTCAAACCCATACTTAAAGAATCTAATCAAAATACCTCAACAGTTTAGAAGTAGGATGTTTATCCATACCTGTATTTCGTGTGACGCAGTTACGCGTACATACCGATAACGTAAGCACTTACTCCTATAAAAATACTACTAAAGGTTTAACTTTGTACTTTGTCGCCAATACCTACGACTCGATTTCGGAATGAGGCGTGTGCGGCGAAGTCCCTGCGGATAGGTTTATGTGTGCGTGCGTCGTCCTTAACAAATGGCGTTATATTTTACAACAATAATTTTATTGTTTATTTTGTTTGAAAATAAAAACTTTAAAATTTTTGACAAAAACACTTTCTATACGTGTCTAAATTGTATGCTAGCGAGCCAACCAGGCTTCGCCCGCTTAAAGTTACTTGATATATTATACCCAAATTATACAAAACCTTTACATAAGTTGTAGCTATGGTTATTCTCGTGTATAACCTAAATAACTGTAAGGGTTGTGTGTGTGCGTGTACTCACAGCACTTGATGCGGCTGTATGGCGGCGAGGTGCGCGGGCGAGGGGGGCACGCCGGGCGGCGCGGGCGGCAGCAGCGTCTGCGCGAGCCCCTCGAAGCGGCCGCCTGCCTCGAACCCGTTCTGGATACATACACAAAATACATCATTGTGGTTGTGATTGACAAGATTCCTGGGCAAAAAACAAACGTTCCTGATTTCATCAGAGCTGAGGACTGGCCGTCATCTAGTCCGGATCTTAATCAACTAGATTAAGATTTATGGTCAGTTTTGGAGAGTAAGGCTCACTTCAAACGCCATGATAATTTGGAGTCACTGAAACAATCTATATGTTTTGCAGTGAAGAAATTTCCCATGGAAAGAGTGCTGCTATTGATTAAGGTTTAAAGGGCAGCCAATGTAGACCACTTGGAATAAGCTTTATATATTTTTAACGTATTAAACAAATACACTGTAATACATGTTATGTTATTTATAGCAAGATTAAGAATATACAAACAAAAACTCACAGGAATCATAATAGTGGGTCTCAAGGGCTGTATGGATGGCTGCACGGCCGTCGGGTAGTACGGGTAGTACTGCACCGGGTAGCCGATGTATCCGGGGTAGCCGGCCGCGGCGGCGTACATTGCGGCCGCTGGACTGTACATCTGCTGTAGGGTATAAATACTTTCTTCACTATGAGCTCATATATTTTCTCTTCATTTTTTTTACTTTTTGTATTAGTTGGGCATAATTTCAAATGAACAATACCCTGAGATCCGGCCGTTGAATCCTGCATAAACGAGTTTTCTTAATTAAACCTATATTAATGAATAATACATGATTAGTAGAACAGATTACACCTGGGTTGCCTGGAAGAATCCTGCCGCAATCACCTTTAATTACATTTTTTTCGTAACTCGTTTTTGGAGAAAATTGCACCAATACGTTTTTTATATGAATCGCACATCATTTGAAAGATAATCGCGTAAGGAATTGGAAAATTAAGGGTTGCCAGCTCTCAGTCTGCCGCAAGTCTAGGGTTGCCTGGTTTAAACATGTCACTAAATGTTAATAATTTGCACTCATGTGTTTTTTTAATGAATTATATATCAAATTAAAGCTTATTTTTTTCTGAACACTGTAAAAAAGGGTTGCCTGAAAAATTCCTGCTGCAAACAGGGGTTGCCAGCGTTTGAAATATTTTATTCCGGTTCCGTTTGACTATGAGAATAGACGATGAAATGCGCGGTCTGCCTTATGTTTTAAAGTAAAATATTATATAATAGAAGGTCAATCTTAAAATCAATGTTTATTCTAATTGTTCACCTGGTAAATGATGATTTTAATCATATTAAGTACACGCAGAAAACTATTTAAAGATCATAGGGCAGAAGAAATCATCCTTATTTTTCAAGTAAAATAATGAATCTATAATATTGAGTCTTTGCAAAATCTATTTTCTAAATACTAATATTTATTTATTAATTTAAATAACCCTTTCAAAACAACTAAATTATCTAATTAAGTAAATGTTTACAAATATCGATCTACTATAAGGTATTAATTACAACATGTTTCCTTAATATAATGAGAGGTGACAATTATTGCGGATATTTTTTTATTAATTAAGAAAATATGGAAAATTACATTTCAATAAACAATCTCTCTCTCTCTCTCTCTTCGCCCTCTGCTTGTTTGATTTGACAACGCCGTCCGTATCCGTAGAAAGAACTATGGCGCCCATCTTTTTGGTACGAATATTTACGTTTTTGCAAAGTAAATGAAAACTATTCAACTAATGAAAACTATTAAAAAATATAGATAAAAAAATGTCGCTAGCAAGAACTTGTCCTGATAGTTTTTAAGGCATTTAGGTCTGAAAGAATTGTTCTTATAATTATAATAAAGCGTAATCACTCACTCACGTCCCTAACTTAGTGTAATCAAAACTGAGGCAATTCCCACGGCCACAATTTTCACATTTTATTAAACTATATAATATTAAAGATTATAGTATACTTTCGTTTTGCATTAGCAAATAATTAAAAAATATTTCTTTATATTTTTGTTTTAAAACAATGAACTTTTTGTAACACTGTAAATGATAACCGTGCATTGTGTCACTATTTAAAAAAATGTCACTGTATTTAAAATTATTTTTTTGGCGAAACAATAACATAATTTTACATTTTTGGAAATATTCCTTGTTAAATTCTATCACATTTTCACATCTTCATTTTTGTCAAGTAAAAACGTCTTTATTCCAAAACGAAAGGTAAGTAACTAAGTAATATGCTCAAAAACAACTCATTTGGCCATCTGCACTTTTATTGCATTTAGAAACAATACATCTTCGAAAATAATTTTATTGCATTTGGTTTGCTTTGTATCGCGCCGCAAAATGTTTATCTATAGTAAAAAATAGCCAACTAATTGATATTTGCCGACTCTTGGTCATAAACCGTCGGCAATCGGCGTCGGCATTACTGTCGGATTTTCTTCGAATTTATTTTGCTAACTTAGTTTTGTTTATTATAATTCTATTATATATATTTCTTTCCTATGCAAATTATTAAAAAATTGCGTGAGAAAAAAATCAAAATCAAATCAAAATCAAACAAGTAGAGGACGAAGAGGGAGAGAGAGAGAGAGTTCATTGAAATGTATTTTTCAATATAATTAATAAAAAAAATATCCGCAATAATGGTCACCCTTCTTTATATTAAGGGAACATGATGTATATGTATGTATATTAATAGTTTATAGAAGATCGATATTTGTAAACATTTATTTAATTAGATAATTTAATTGTTTCAAAATGGTAATTTAAATTAATAAATAAATATTAGTATTTAGAAAATAGATTTTGCAAAGACTCAATATTATAGATTCATTATTTTACTTGAAAAATAAGGATGATTTCTTCTGCCCTATGATCTTTAAATAGTTTTCTGCGTGTACTTAATATGATTAAAATCATCATTTAACAGGTAAACAATTAGAATAAACACTGATTTTAAGATTGACCTTCTATTATATAATATTTTACTTTAAAACATAAGGCAGACCGCGCATTTCATCGTCTATTCTCATAGTCAAACGGAACCGGAATAAAATATTTCAAACGCTGGCAACCCCTGTTTGCGGCAGGAATTTTCCAGGCAACCCTGTTTTATAGTGTTCAGAAAAAAATAAGCTTTAATTTGATATATAATTACATTAAAAAAACAACATGAGTGCAAATTATTAACATTTAGTGACATGTTTAAACCAGGCAACCCTAGACTTGCGGCAGACTGAGAGCTGGCAACCCTTAATTTTCCAATTCCTTATGCGATTATCTTTCAAATGATGTGCGATTCATATAAAAAACGTATGGGTGCAATTTTCTCCAAAAACGAGTTACGAAAAAATGTAATTAAAGGTGATTGCGGCAGGATTCTTCCAGGCAACCCAGGTGTAATCTGTTCTACTAATCATGTATTATTCATTAATATAGGTTTAATTAAGAAAACTCGTTTATGCAGGATTCAACGGTCGGATCCCAGTCTACAAGAAGTTGTGTAACTTTAATAAAATTATTTTTTTACTCAAGCTTAAATCTGATAAATGAACTAGTGGCCATTACGTATTACATGAATCTGAAGTTTCCAGTTAGGAATAATTAAATTATGTATTTAATCTTCTAAAAATTATGTTACGTGACGAAATCAAAATAGCTGATATATCGAATGGGAGTTGCAACGACAACTTTTATACAAAGGACTAGCAGAGACATACACGCAGACTACATGCGACTACTTACAGGCAACTGTTGACTAAGAGCGGGGATGGCCTGGTGGTGCTGCAGCTGGTCGTAGGGCGGCGGCGCGTACACGCCGCCCGCACCCGCGCCCGCCCCGCCGAACGCCACGCCGTAGGGCGACCCGCCAGCGACTACAATTTGCGCTTTGTTTTTTATATTATTTGATTTTATTATTGTTGTTTTAGTAAATATACTACTTATATATTATATTAACGTGTATATAAAAATAAAATTAATTAAATAACGTGTTTTCAGAATATCCATCTCGATACGTAATAAAAATATATTATCATCTAAATAAAACGTATGTCAAATTTTGGCTTTATAATAAAAAGGGAGCCGAAAGCAGCCAGACCTTCGTGAAAGTTCCCAGCGCCGCGCTCGTAAGTACTGTTAGGGAATATGGAGTTTAAGTGGCAGTCACTTTGCCAGTTAATAGATAAGTAGGGTGAATAAAATAGTACCTGACTTTAATATCATTAAACCTGCTCACTTAGCATGGCTGTAACCACCTGCCTGACACCTACCTTAATAAATTACAAGCGTCTTTCAGGTTTTGTGACGTAGCGAAGGTCAGGAATGGTTTGACTCTGGATCTAGTTTGCGAGATTTCACAAAATATTTTTAAATTATTTATTTTTTAATGTTGCGCAAGTCATAATTGCAAATATTGCATACAAACGTCAATTTCGGATGTCATATCGGTGGTGTTTGCTTTAATAATATTAGCTACGCGGATGACATGGTGCTGCTGGCTCCCTCTGTCAGTGCTATTAGGGAGATGCTGGCTTTTTGTGAGTTATATGCTGAAGTGCATGGATTGGTGTACAATAGTAAGAAGAGTGAATATCTAGTCTTTCAAGTCTGGCAACAAATTACCAGAAAATGTGCCTTCAATTAAGCTAAATGGGAAAAATCTTGCTAGAGTACACCAATTCAAATATCTGGACCACATTGTAACAGAAGACCTAAGGGATGAGTTGGATATTGAGCGAGAGCGCAGGGCGTTGTCGATCAGGGCGAACATGTTGGCTCGCAGGTTTGCTCGTGGCTCGACTGCAGTGAAGATCACGCTTTTTAAAGCCTACTGCACTTTTTTTTATACGAGCAGTCTGTGGGTCAACTACACTCAGAGGTCGTACAGCGCGTTGCGTGTTCAATACAATAACGCGTTCAGGGCATTGCTGGGGCTGCCGCGCTACTGGGGCTACTGTAGCGCCTTGAGTATGTTCGCGCACGCAGGGGTCGACAGTTTCCCGGCCATTCTCCGTAAGAAGGCAAGCTCTCTTAAGACGAGTGCGCGGCAGCCGCAACAGTGTCTTGAGCGCTATCGCCGACAGCAGGGACTGTCCGCTGATCCGGCATATGTGTGACATTACAATGTCACTATTAGTTATTAAGTACTAACACTGTATATTAAGTTTTATTGTATTATTACTAACATATATGGACCATGGGTTGTCCGAATAATAAAGATTTTTTTTATTTCATAGTCAAATTGTATATATAGGGCGGAAGTTTGCAGTTTCACAAATAATTAAGAAATAAAAGTATCATGTCTAATCTATAATGTTATATACATAATAAAATAATATTAAAATATATATTCAAAATAATATTTAATAGTTTCGCTTAAAATTTTTCCAATTAGACAGCGAAAATGAATACATACTACCAACTCCACCTACCTCCATACTGCGGCGCTGCCTGGTGGGGCGGCGCGGGCAGGAACGGGCCCTGCGGCGGCTGCGGCTGCGAGTACGCGCCCAGCGGCGGCGTCACTGCAACAACTGGCCACGTCAGCATTTACACTGACCGGGAACGCAACCGACTACCACTGACAGCCAACGTCTTTGATACATGGTTGGACCAAAAGCTACCAGACTTAAGTTATAATAAAATTTTGACTAAATTTTGAATATTATATAATTTAATTATTAATTTGTGAAAAAGTCAAAGTCTAGTAGTTTTGTTTTGTTTTGGGCTGTAGCAACACGGATTTAATTGCAGATTGGATTGTTACATAGTGTTGCCAATATTAAGTGCTATTGTTTGACTAAATAATAAAGATTTAAATTTTGTAGTTTTAATTTGTTATCTGTGCTCAATTAAAGTCTTGTAACATTTTGAAATATTTTTCCCTTGTAATTAATTTAACATTATTATTCAGTCTGTTCGCATCTATCAAAGACATTTCAGAAAAAAACATTTAATTTCAACTTAAAAATATAATTAAAAATGAACATCATGTCAGTGTAGTCAGTTGAGCCAAGGCGCCATCGCGCACCGCAACCCAAGCCCGAGCATTCACGCGTGACGTAGTGTGGCCACGCTATTATCAATATTGCCAATTGAGAAATAACAAGTTTTTTTAGAAAATATAGATTTTGGCTTAAGTATATAAGATAGCGTTGCCCAAGCATAGATTATACATATCCTCAAACACTAATTTGTATTATCTACGCACACTAGCGTCAGTGTTAACGACAAGCGATGCCCATACAACGCGTTACATCACCGCCAATCGTTTCCCCAAAAAATATCTGACATTTTGGGAAAACATCTAACAGTGGCCGACATTTGGTTCAATTAATTAAAAAATACAAGTGAACCAATGTCATATTTGGTAGGTTAAACACGACTCAACACGGTGTACGGTGTAGTGCTGGAGCACCTACCAAATGTTATTTACATTGCATTCCTTACAGTGGTCACAATCGCTCTTTAAAAAAAAAGGGAAAAGCAATTTTTAATCTGTTTAAAAGCGATTGTGACCACGACTGAAACATCTTAAGTAATAAATCAGTCTTCACACGATAAAGAACCTTACGAAAAGACATTAGTTTTATATTTATAACATGGCTAGTGATACTCGCGATCCAAATGTAGACACACAAAGTGACTTGCAATGAAGGCGTCTAGACCGGAACGCGGTATATAATCTGCATTCAAGCTCCACATCTCGACAAGTGACTAACGAGTCACTAGTTAATAGTGGCTGCTGCCGTGCTGGCTGGCCGTAGCTCAAGAACAGCTTAGTCCTTCGTAAAACGGAGCTTGCATACAAAAAGTTAGCGCATCGTCTTCAAATATGAGAGAAGACCTCAAATTGTCATCCAAGCTCGTTGCGCAAACTTTATATTAAATATATAAAATATAAAATAACGAAAACAGGTCACCAAAAATAATGGCGCCCATTGAACATGAACGTCGTGAACATTCTCGGAACTATTCAAATTAACTAACTAAAACACGTTGTGTACCAAGATTTAATGTATTTGGAAGTCATCGAGTAGCATTTGTTGAGATGAACACATCAAAATTTTGCTGTTTCATACGAAGCGTATGCAAAAAAGCGAATTTATCAAATAAGTTATCTATGATGAGTGCGTGGAGACATACATGCACAATGACGAACACAAAACTGTTCTAATATCTAAATAAATCATTCCTCGATGAAACATGCATGTAAAACTTAACATAATACGCTTAAAAAAATGCAAATCAATAGTGTATGGCGCTAACCTAGCTGCTAAAACAGCAAAACCTCCTTGGAATCAATAAAACTACATAAAATCCTGGTGACCATTACCATGTACATATAATTAAATTAAGTTCAATTAATATTAATGTGGCTAAGTACAGTGTTATAACAGAGTAGCCTGGCTGCGACGTGTACCGTCAAACACAAACACATATACATATGTTGAGTAAAGTATCGGAGCTGTTGTCACGTTATGCTTTATAATGTGACAGCAAATCCTAAGGAAAATAAAAAAATTAAATTAAATTTATAATCTGCATCCCTGTAAAGAGGCTCAAGTGAAGTAAATTATGTAATATAGACTGTCGGTCCTATACATGCACCTGCCCACGAAACCCGTAACAAAATAGCCAAAAAAGACATTTTTTTCCTAAAAAAAATGTAAAATCTTCAATAGTCCCTTATTCTAGTCACACACGTACTATCAAGTGTCATTCATGTTAACATTTTTTTTAACCTTTACCTTTTTAATCGCATTTTAAGCAAAGACCTAAGTTAATTATTATGATTGAAAAAAAAATAAAAAATAATTGAAAGGTGTATTAAAAAGGTAGATTCTAAATATATCTTTTGGGTTGTATATGACTAAAATGAAGAAATGTACAGCCCAACAACGGTTAACTTAGCTCATTTGTGTAAACATACAAGTTAGAATGTGAGGCACGACGACACCATCACCTTTATATCCACAAATATAAAATATATGTTTCAAATTAAAAAGATAATATTTGTAGATATAATGAAATGTTTGGAAATCAACTTTTTTAAATAATCATCTATTAATCAGCTGTGAATAATATTTATATTATTTATTATCTAAAACAAATAAATATATTTAAAAAAATGATTTCCTAAAAACTTGTTAGTGGAACACTCATCTTAACGACAGAAGCGATTTTAATTTCTAAAAAAACAATCACTTTTGCCCTTATTTGAAACCTTAAATATTAAGATTCCATTAAGCGACGATGTGTAAAAAAGACCAAAAAATAATCATATTGTACAAAATAAACACATTTTTAAATTTTTTTAGACATCGTCTATTTTTAACATATACGTCTAAAGTGTTAGCTTTTAGTTCTAAAAACCAAAAAAATATATATATACTATGAGAAGGCACCCGAAAACAGCGACGTCAAAGGGAACCATGAGAGAACAAGAAGGCAAAATTCAGTGATAAAAAAATCTAGATTTTTTTTATATGCCTCCATGTTGCAAAGGTGCAAGAACACTAGCAAAATAAAAATAATAATAGCAATCTAGGACTTTTCGACAATTTCTTAAAGTGAAAAATAAATGAGAAGTTCCAACTGCTATTATATTCGAGAATTAGTGTTAAAAAATCAGGTAAAAAAATAAGCCAAAAAAACTAAATGTTGATAGAAAAAGTAAAAAAGGAGTCAAAAGACATTGATTTTAAATTAATTTTAAAAAGTTCCTTCACCATCTTGGCATTCGAGTGAGAGAACTTTGCTTAAATCCAATTTTTTTACCATATTTATAGTGTCAACTAAGTAGTAACTGATGATTATATTTTTTTATATTTCTTTTATAAAAAAGCACATCCAAAAAGACTGCTTTCCAAATCTATACAAATATTTTCAAGCAAAAAACATCTACTGTACACCGCTAGCCAACCACTTAGCTTCATATCAAATGCAGTCCTTTTAGAGTTCTGTGTCTTGTGTCTTTAACAAAACCTGTTTTAAAAAATATTATCATCACACATACAAATGTTAATGATTCGATTGCTATAAAACCTTGTCAGTGTAATATAACAATATAATTAAAGATACAGATAAAAAATAAAAACTATTCCACAATAAAGATTAAAATGAAAAATTTTGCAAATATATTTATGTACAATGGTTAAAAAGAAATTCAATTATTCTTCTGAAATTTATCCAAACCATAGAATATTTAATTATAGTCTGTCCATAAATGCGATGGTTGTGTGTTCAATTTTCACTCGGAGGGAAAGAATTCCTAGCTCTGGTAGCAAGAAAGCAATGTGTTGTGTTTGTGCACTCAGTATCTTCAAGCAGATTCTGAGCAGTTCAGTGTGTCTAGACACATTTAACACTATTGTAGCAATTAAGAAATTCTAATAAAGCAGAGTACTATAACATTTTATTTCCTCAGTAAGAAAGTTGGGCCACGAACATAACACATTAACTCCAAACCAGCTTCTTGAGTGTGACTTGTGTGTGACTATAAAATGTTGTATGTATTCTCAAAGTAAAGGCTTGAGATTTCTTTTGTATGCAAAGTTGGAGGTTGGTTTGGTCAGCAAGAATATGTTACATTAATTTTAATATTATACAGGTAGACAAAGTTTAACTTTAATAGTTATAATTTTTAGCAAAAAAATCCAGCCTCAACTGGATCCCATAATCAGAACCTAATCTAACTATAGAGAAAATGAAAATAATTCTTTCTCCTGACCAGGATTTCTATCCACTGGTCACAATTATAGTCAGACAATCTGTAAAATGTCCTGTTTTGTATAACCAGGACAAGGTGTAAAATATGTATTTTTAAATGACCAAATATAAAATAAGGAATGCACATAGACACTCAAACATATTTTAATATATAACAAATATACCAAATCAATATTTAGCTCTATTTTGTTTGCAGTTAGTTGAACTTTTCTACACTTAAGGACTTCTATAACACCAATTTAAATTGAAAAAAAAAAAATGTTTATATACATATATAACTTTGTTACATTTTCATTATATTATTAAATAAGTATTGAACGCTAACAGCAATAAAAGTAACCATAAAGCATTTTTTAGTATATACATGTAAATAATATATAGTTATAGCAATCAATTCATTAATCAGGGTTACATTATAATTAATACACATACGATCGTCCACACGCCGTTACGCACATATCATAAGTTTTTTAACTATGTTTCAAAAAAAAGGAAAAAGAAAGAAAAATTCTATTTAGTCATTACATGGTAGATAGGCGGAGGCCTCGCGGGGTCTGCGGTGTTGCTCCCGCGGCTCCTGTTGATGGGGGGCGAAGGGACAGGGGGGGTTACGTATTATATTATAATCATCGGACGGGCAAGTGCTCAGTAGAAAGACTGGCCTTCGACTGAGCACCCTTTTATTATTTAAGTTTTTTTTAAAACCTATATGATTTGTATGTACTACGTTTATGTATGACATATGTAACGTATTAAGGTGGTTAAATTTAAATAACTGAATTAATTCAAGAGTAACATTTACTGAAGTAATTAATATCAGACAGTTTGTAAAATCAATGTTCTATATGTAAAACTGCAATGTTTAAGTTACTTAAGAATAAACAGAAATTCATTCAACAGTTAAGAAACATAAAATGAAATTAATAAAAAGATTGTTTCATAACAAATAACCCTTATGGAGGTAATTTAATAAAAATTTAGTACTAGAAAATCTATGACAACGTTTTAAACAATTCAGACTTAATAATATAATAGCTCAATTATTTAACGAGGGCGGTACAGGACACCTGCATTTTGCTGCGCTACACACTTGAAATTATTGATTTTCACCAGGAAAAGTAGGTCAAATGGCTGCATCGATTAATTATTTCCTACATCAACTACGGTACTAACATAATACATTAAAATAAATCCTTATAAGATCTCGCATTCGAACCCAAGGACTGTCAACCATCTTGGATTTTAGATTATTGATCGACAAAAGAAACTACCTCACATACCGAACTTATAAATAAACCGATTAATTATGCAGTTTTTTTGCAATATCATACTTTTTATATTTAAAGTCGTTATATACAACAAAAACTGTATTTCAAGGTAAAATGACGTTACATATGTCAATATTACTATGTTATAAAAAAGACAAAGGAAATAATGTAATTAAATCGCATAAATACCTTTCTTGTCTGCCATTATAACAAATATAAGGAATTTATTATTAAAATTATTAACACTACGTTTATGTCGTTGCTCAATTAAGGATTTCGCGATGAATTTTAGTAACGCAGTCGCAGATCAAACGCTTGTTCTTCGATTCTTGCAACGACACTAGTGATGTGACGCTTGCTTGCAGCTTGCTAATTGTAAGTGGAACTTGTAGTTGTAAGTACGATTTATCGATAGCCGATTTTTCAATAAAATATACTTATGCTTTTCTTAAATTATAATTAATATACGGGTTCTAGTTTAATATTAGTTATACAGGTTTAGTGGCAGTTACGCCTTTGATGAAATATAAAGAAATGAAAAAATATTAAAGTTGTATTAATTATTAGTTTGTTTTTAAAATGAGTAGAAATAGACTTCAATCATAATTATTTAGTTTAAGTAAATCTAAAAGTAAGTTTTAAGTAAGTCTAAAATAAATTAATTTAACTTTTTTATATATACTCAAAACAGTCTAAAGATATATAATTATAAGCTCTTCCTCAATTTAGTAATTGAAATTTTGTGTATGTACCTAATATAAATTCATAAAATACAAATCGTATTGTAACAAAATATAATACTCCAATAGCGAACCATTTCTTTTAATAACCATGATATTTATTTAATTATTTTGATATCAAAATTGTCTAACGTCACTTTAACAGCATTCTGACGTTTGTCTACTGTCAAATACTAGAGATCTAGGTACTTATATATAGATGTTGTTCATATTTTTATATGTTTAAAATTAAATCGTATTTTTTTATATGTTTAAATGCAATGTGTTTCATTTTAAATTGATATTAATATATTTTTTAATTTTCGACTATTTGCAACAGTACAAATGTCTACTAAATGCTTAAGAATTTAGCTCTCAATTTAAAGTTTTTTTTCAATATGTGTTAGTATCGTAAGCAATTATTGTAATCAATTATCAACACCCTCCATTTATAAAAGTAAGAAATGTCAATCGATTAGCGCCAAAATCGACCTTTTTTAAATAAATTATTGTATAAATAACTAACTCAAACTAAAAAAAATGAATTATCGTTAGAACCTGATTAATTAATATTATTTTATATGATATTAATGATTAAGAATATGTAGAATTTATATTTTTTTAAAATTAGCTTCACGCTGTTTCCCTCACACAGCAGGGTAGAACTAAGGACTTAATGTTAAGACACTCCGTTCCCAACTTTTTGCCGAAATCTGCGTTCCTCTACGCCGCGCTTTGATTCGACACCAGAGAGAAGAAATGGAAATTACCCATTTTCCGCCGATTTTTTGAGACATTGCACACAGACACACATCTAAACACATGCTTTTTTCTTTACCAGAGCATCGAAATTAAAATATTTAATATTTAATTTTCTCTCTTCTTAGATTAAGATTAACCCACTACTTGCATTTGTTGTTGTTTACTGTCAGTTCGTAACGCTGCGCTACGACTGCTTTCCGTTTAAATAGCCGTAAAGTAGTTAAAATGGAAAAAAAATCACAAAACTGCTGAAAGTGGTAAAAAATAATATCTATCTATACATATATTAATAAAGTAAAAATGGCGCGACTGTATATTGAATATATTTACAAGATAATAATTGAGGGGGGCTTAGGAACAGTAATAGCGCCCAAATGTACAAAAAAAATTGTCTGTCTGTTTATTTGTATGTTTGTACACGCTAATCCTCGGAACTACTGGACAGATTTGAATGAAACTTTTTTGGTTGTATAGCTATTATGTCTAGGCAACATCTAGGCTGTTTTATTTTGAAAATCTGGATATCTGATGTGGATCCTTAATCTCTAAGAGATATAAATATAGACTCTTAGTAAAAGTTGATCAACATAACAAACATTTTCAGTCCATATAATAAAAATGAAGATCTGGAAAAGCTCATATGTAAACCTAACAGCCCAGCTAAACCTTAAGAGATATGAATATAATTGCTTCGGAATAGTTGATCTGCGTGGTCACTGTTAAATGAAATGAGGTTATTATTCTGACCTAATAATTTAAAATAACATAAGTTAGGAGTACCTCTACGCGGTGAAGGCGGTAACAGTTCAGATCTATTTTATAATGAAAGGTATACTTATAGGGGACGTGGCCTACACTATTTAGCTGGAGATTAGCGGCTTGATAATAAAAAATAATATTTCAAATAAAAGTTGCTTTATTGCTTGCTATATGAATATGATCAATGAATACGCTAATGAATGCTACCGGTCTGCGCTCTGAGTATGCACTGCCTTATAATATTAGCGTCGGGAACGTGGGGAAAGGCTATGCCGCGGTGTTCGATTACTATATTTGGACCGAACAAGACTATTGAAGACTTTGTCTCGCCCCTGAAGACTAAGATCTTTGATGGACGCTCTTGCATCCCCCGATTAACACAATTCTTTTATAGTTTTTTTCCCTTATTTCTACTCTCTTTTACACGAGTTGGTTAACAGTATAATAAATAATTAGCTTTGCATATCAATGCTCAATGTATATTATTAAAAATATCAAGTATCAACATTGGTCATATTTTTTAATTTAAAACAATCAAAAATCCTTATAGAATTTATGATAATGTAGAAAAAAAACACATTGAAAGTCATAATAGTTGTCAGCCAATTCTTTTTATTAAAATGAATAGTCATGTAGTTCAAACAGGCGAAGCCGCGGGCGAGCCGCTAGTTTTTAAATAAAAATAATAAATTACAAAAGAAAAACAATTTTATTAATTATTATTTACAAGCGTTCTTTCTTAATTATCTAGTAAAGTAAAAGTACACAGATCAGACGTTAGATACCAGAGTCCACTTCCCGCCACATCTGAAACAGAAAAAAATATTAATTTTATTATATTATCAATTTTTTTTAGTAACAGAGTGTGACTTTAAATGTAAGATCGACTCTGGGACACTGAAGTTTACTTCATTCTGCATTAAAACACTTCTGTTCCCCACTTTCTGCATTGTGTTGAGTGGCGGAACTCAATTCTGCGTGTTGCTTGTGTTTGTGTGTTTGTGTGTGTGTGTGTGTGTGTGTGTGTGTGTGTGTGTGTGTGTGTGTGCGTGTGTGTGTGCGTGCGCGTGCGTGCCTGCAGGCGGCCACGAAGCGTCCGTCGTAGGCGCGCTGCAGCGGGTGACGCGAGGGCTGCGCGGCGGGGAGCGCGCGTGCGCCACAGCGCCCGCACTGGCGCCAGCGCGCGCGCCGACGGCCGCCGCCCAGGTACATGTACCTGCAATCACAACAAACGATGATGGACAAACAAAAAAACATACGTATTACACTTATGACATTAAGAACTAGGTGCCTTCCCGCTCAACCTATTCCGCCTTGATGGTCAAACGATTGGGGACGATAAACACCGTGCAAAGTGAAGTAGGTTGAGCCCGAAGGCAAACCCTGCCAATTGATTTGAACAATTAATACCAATAGGAAGAAGACTAGATCTTATTTCCTAACGGAAAAGTTCGATAGTGTTGTTCATTTTAGACTATAGTTCCATTTTTTCATACATTTGAAAAAATCGCATGCAGAAACGCACAGAGAAACATACAAAAAATAGGAAAAATATTTATTATTAATTATTTATTGTTTTGGGTTCTGCTACGTCTCCAATTAATTATCCAGAATCTAGTTTCTCTCATATATGCTCAATATAGAGACAGACACTTACAATTCTATTATATATAAGTGGCGGAACTCAACGCCGGGCTTTGCCTTGACACCAAAGTGTAGAAATGAAAATATAAATTTAAATATATATTTCATTTACTCGAGCGGGGATCGAACCCATAACGTCCCGTGTACAGGCACATTTTGTGCTTCTGCGCCACAACTGGCCTCTATTATAAATAATAGAATATATATCTATTCTGTCTATTTATCTAAATTACAATAAAATATAACGTGTATATTTATAGAAGTACTACAAGTATAGTTGAATTAATATGTGACTAAAATTAAAATATAAAAAAAATAGTTAACAGTTTTGTATCCATATTTTTAAAGAAGTGTTTTATACAATTCAAACTGTTACATATTTTTACAATAAGAGTGGCATTATAATAATGTAAATTACTTTAATTTTTAGTATTATAAAAAATACTTAATAAAACTTGATTTATTCTAGCTTTTTTTAAACAAAATTTCTTAAGAAAAATGTAAGTTTTAAAGTTTATATTCGCACTACACAACTACAATTTTAAATTTTTACATAGAAATGCTTTTTTTTATGATATTTTATTGTCTTTACTTACTTTAGTAAACTAACTTAAGTGCTATAATACAATTTTAAATCAACTAACCGTATTGAATCCATATCTAAAGCCGGTGTAATATCCGACTGGGCGTAGGCGGGCGGCTCCGGTACATATCTTAGATATTCTGGCTCTATGCCGTATTCGAACTGGAAACAACCGTTAAAGATCTAATATATTTTTTTTTAAAGTGTAATTACTCATTGTTGAAAAAAAAATATAAAAAATAATTAAATTCAGGTGAAGCAGAATGTAATAATGAATTAAACACAAGGAGGGAATCAATGAAGAATGAACTGTAGAGAAAGTATATTTTTAAGTAAAAAACAGTATAGCACAGTTCGCGAGGTCGCTGAACTTTGCATTTGTGTCAGTGTTTATCTATATATATATAAAATCGAAAGGTCACTCACTCATCACGAAATCTCAGAAACTACATGTGCTAGTAATCTGAAATTTTGCATAGGAATTACTTATAGAACGTAGGTGCTCGCTAAGACGGGAATTTGTAATATTCGACTTCTAAGGGGTTGTTTTGGGTGTTGAAACTTTGTATGAAACTTCTTTACTAATGACATTTGTCTTTGTCATTCGTTACTAACTGCTAGGAGTCTCAAATTTTGCATAGACATCACTAGGACGTAGCCATGGAGACAGAAATTAATAATAACATAGTTCACGCGGGTGAAACCGCGAGCGGGCCGCTAGTAATATATATAATATAGGAATAGGTTACTGGTGTGGAACATATACTCGCAGTGCTTGCTTGGCCCGAGCCGGCACCTCTTGTCTAGCAAAACTCTGTTTGTCCAAGATAAAGTTAGCACTTAAAAAAAGTTGGCATTATAACTGTACAAGAAAAAAAAAGAAGTAAAAAAAAACAAAATTGTCTCTACGTGCGGTATAACGGAAAGATTCATTATTAACTCAAATAACACATTAGACTAGGGTAAAAATTACTAGAATGCAATTTCCAGTGTAGATGAATTGATGTTTATTTTTTGTTGGATTTTTTTAATAGATTTTAATAATAATTTTTATTTTGAAGTATTTTCTGTCTTTAGTCATATAACAAGTCGTGGTGGGGGGGAACTCACATGCAGCGGGAGCGCGCGCGCGTGCGGCGCGGCCACGCAGCAACGCGGCAGCGCGTCCCACACACGCGCCGCCGCCGCACCCGACACCAGCGCGCACTCTTCTGCGGACGTACAATTACACTCTAAATACTATAAGCAAAAGTAACTTTCATGTGTTTTGAACTAAAGCGTTAAATAAAAAACGGAACAATATTATAGAAAAACTAAATTTAAATGTTTAGTTATTTCTTTATAAACATATAATATGTAGCAATACACTCCCACTATTTTAAGCCCCCAATTTATCCCATCTGACCGTTTCACTCACTCACCAACCAAGTCCGCCTTGAGCCCCGAGTGTGCGGGTGGCGCGGCAGCGGCGAGGCGCGCGAGCGGTCGGCTGAGCGCGTCCCCACCACGCCCGCACGCGCGCGCCGCCACCACCAGCCGCCGCAGCACCGCCAGCGCCGCCGGGTCCGACCAGAGTTCGTACCTGTCCACAACGTCCAATACACCAACATATACCTCTGCCAGCCCCTACAAGGGCCGGGAAGTCGAATGTAAGAGGAGGGATGAAACAGAAGATGAACGAACTATTAGATGTGATGGGTTGACAGAGATCTGGATGCTGTTGTGCTGGGCCGGCATTCCAGAGCGAGCGGAGCTGTCAAAGTGCAGGTGTGTTATTATTCTTTCGATTGGATAGTGCAGCAGTAGAATACACAGCGATCAACCCGACACTGCAAGCCAGTGACAACAAGAGCATCTTGTTAGCGTGCTATGCGCCAATATCCTCAGCTCGATTAGGCGAACTCGAGGAGTTTTGGGAGTGTCAGAAGTGGTTTGAGTAATGATAGAGGAAATAAAAAAAATATAAAATGTGACCTGCTATACTGTGGAAATTATTTCTGGTATTGGAAAGAAATGAAAAAAGGACTGAATGCTAGATTAGCGTAAAGGCGTGGAAAAGGGTGTTGCTGCCGGTAACAGGGTTGACAGTGGCAGAATGGCAGGTACTAGCGATGATGTCACGGTCAGAATTAAGTTAAACGTCAGGTGGTGCGGGCACGTCCAACGAATGAGTGAAGCAATGGCAAAAAGTTTAGGTCACAAATATATAGTTTTTAAGCTAAGTTCTGTCCAACTCTGTTTCAGTATATGTAAGAAATGTGAGAATAAAAAAGGAAAAGCCATTAAAAGACTTTTATTTTCACATATTTTACGGAGTTTTACATAACTAAAACGCGATATAAAAAAATTTACTATAAAATTCCTTTATTAAAACTCTCACCAAAATTATTGCATTTAACAGTGAAAAATTATTGACAAAAACCTAACAACAACAACAACTTTTGTTTTTATTTAAACCAGTCCTTCATATTATTGTACTTATCAATCACAAAAAAATAGTCGACTTTTCTATATAAACTCTATTAGTAATATTCCCGCTGCGCTGCCGCGCGGCTCACATGTTCACTTTACTTACAGAAACCATAGCTAAGCACCTAGACAATAAATCAAAAGTTATCGGACTTTTTCTTGATTTATCTAAGGCATTCGACACTGTTTCTATACCCATCTTGCTCAACAAAATGGAAACTTTTGGTATACGTGGCATAGTTCTAGATATCTTTCACTCGTATTTAACTAACCGCTCTCAATATGTTAAAATTGATCAATTTGTAAGTGACAAAGCAGGTATTTCATTTGGAGTTCCGCAGGGAAGCGTTCTGGGTCCCACTCTATTCCTGTTATACGTAAATAGCCTATGCAATATGTCACTGCCCAACTGTAAAATCATTGCTTATGCAGACGACACTGTGTTAAAAATACATGGGAGAGAATGGATTGAGGTCAAAAATTACGCCGAGAATGCTATCAGATTGGTGACACAATGGTATGATGACAACCTTTTGACTATCAACATCGATAAAACTAAATTTGTAGCTTTCTCTCACCGACTCAGCTCCCAACCGACATCTGACTTTGTTATCAAAGCGCATACTTGCTCTCATCAAAACAACTGCAGTTGTCTTAATCTTTCTCGCGCCTTCAATATTAAATATTTGGGAGTTACTATAGATTGCTGTTTAAGCTGGTCATTTCATATTCACAATTTATCCAACCGCATACGTAAAATAATTCCGGTATTTAAAAAATTGAGAAACACGTGTGATTCTGACATCCTACTCACAGTATATTATGCTCTCATACAAAGTGTTCTAAGCTATTGCATCGTTGTTTTGGGGGGCCGCCAGCAAAAACACAATACTTTCCTTAGAACGCGCACAAAGAGTCATACTGAAAGTTATGCTACGGAAACCTAGGCGTTACAGTACGGATCTACTCTACCGTGACACCTCTGTTCTATCAGTCAGGAAGCACAACATTATAAAGAATGTTGGTAATACTCCGCAAGCATAAAAGTATTGTTTTCAGGCCTAATTGTAACCGTAATAAGTCCAGGGTCTGTGAAACTTTGTATTCCAGAACGAGGTCTGCTCGCACACACTTTTACATTATCAACGACCACATTTATAATAAAATTAATAAACATAAATATATATATCCACTACCTTTTATTAAATGCAAAAAAATAATTAGAACTTGGATTCACAAACTGTCCTACATTGAAACTGAGAATTTTCTTCTCAACTAAATAAATACACACTTACATATCTAAAAGTACACATACACGCACACATACATAAACATACTATCGAACTATATATACGAATAATCACACATACATATGCTCACACATACACATACTCACACATACTCGATGTTACGCTCGACGTGATAATTACGCTTTGTTCATTGATTAGTAATTTTATAAGTCTAGTTAGTTTTTTCTTTTTTGTTTTGATTTTGAAAGATTATACAGGGTGGAAGAGGCTGCGCTTCTTTAATTGAAACTGCATATAGGGTAAAAAATTTCAAACCCGAAGCTAAAGAAATTAATCAAGATGCCTCAACAGTTTGGACGTAGGATTTTTTTTTCATTTCACGATTTTTCTCCATACCTGTATTTCGTGTGACGCACACATACACATACTACTACAAAAATACTACTAAGCGTTGCCAAACTTCTACTTTTCATTCGTCAAAACAAAACCGAACGAGAAAGATATCTCGCGTTCTTTTTCACGCAATTACCTATTTATTATAAATCTAAATAACGTTCAAACCTCTTATTAAAATTGTTTAACAAAATCCTACTTTAAGTCAATTTATTATATCACCTTTATTATGAAATTATTTAGAAATACTGCATGGTTATTGAACCACCCACAAAGTTATATTCAAAATTTTTAACACACAAAATTATATTGAACTACGATAGATAGGTACTTACATTTAACATTAGTTTTACATCGTCGTTGTCGCATTCTCCTTTTACTATCACTAATATTTACATCATAAGTAATATTAAAAACTCAACATTTGTTTGAAATGTCTTAAAAAAATGTATGTTTTGATAGTACACTCAAATACTGACACAATAGTTTCACATTTGAGAAAAATACTCAGTAATCACATCATCACGATCACGAAACATTCATCACGATTTTAAGAATCCGATTAATGATAAAATTAATATTAAACAACATCCAAATAATTTAAAACACTTAATAATTATTCAACGTCTAAAGTCGAACAAAATAATGTAAATACAACAGAAGTTAGCCGTTCCGCGGCTGTTCCGCGGCTAAGTTCTGTTCTTACACAGATAATTAAAAACATTGTAATAGTTGCCACTAACTAAAATACTTCTCGAACATACTTTTAAATTTTTTATTAATATTTTCATTATTATTTATATTTGTTTAATTATTTTGATAGAAAATCGTATAAAAATTAAATAGAAACAAGTCTTATAATGTTAATGTTATGTCTTTTTTCTTTTATTAATTATTACTATAAACATAATTATTAAAACATAAATCTTATGCATTTTATGTCCTAAAATAATAATTATAATTCTTGTATATGTGCAATAAAGACTTTTTATCTTTATCTTATCTTATCTTAAATGAAAACTAGTATTCAGATTTTGAGGTAAAATATTTTTTTTATAAAATCAGAACTGGTTTTTGATTTAATCAAATAGTAATTGATATATCTAAGCATTTACATATTTAGCGGAAATAGTAATGAGAATTTTATAACATATTAAGAAATTGACAGTTTCAGTAAGTGGTACTTGTAATTTCGTAATTTCGTAATTTCATGGTTTTAGGGACACGGTATTGAATAAAAAGTATCGATACTGTACTCATGAGTAGTATCGAAAAAAAAGTATCGTACCCTCAAAAATATCGATACTTTGAAATATCGAGTACTTTTTTTAGAGCGTAATGCAAATATGTAGCATGTCAATGTCAGTTAGCAAGTAACGTCTTTGTAAAAAATAACAAAATATTTTTTTTAAGCCACTTACTCATAAAACTATCAACACGAAAGTATCGATGTTTTGAAGTATCGAGTACTTTTCTTGTTGTTGTTGTTCTTTAATTATGGCGATCCGAGCGTGCCAGTTCAGCACTAATCACTTCGCCAATGTCACGATACTTTTTTTAAGAACTAATGCGCATACGTTAAAAAATCAGTCAGTAAGTAAGTAACAAAAATAAAAAAATATATCAATCCCATTCCTCCTCCTTACAATCGTTTAATAATAAAAAACATTCGAGCCGTCTTTCGGGATTTTTTTCAGAGTAGGACTACTAATAAGTAGTAGTGTAACTAATTTATGTACTCATTACTATTATAATTATTATGAAATAGTAATTAGAGAATAATTTACAATGTTACAAATATTCTCTAATTACGATTTATGATCCTCGCATACAGAGGACTCCAAAGGAAGATTGCGTGTCTGTGAGATGTTGCTATCATAATTATGAGCCGAAAGGCCAAGTTAGTTGGATAATTTAATCGATACGATATCTATTAAAAAGTACTTGATTAGTACAAATATCGAATACAAAATTATCGGTTTCGAATGGCAATGTACTCGATACCACAAAGTATCGATACTTTTTTGTGTCTACGTGTTTTGCTTTGTAACTAAAGTTGGGTTACATACAAAGATTGGAGGTCTCGAGCTTTTTCTGAAATTCAAGCTCAACGATTATGTTTCCCTGCTGACATCGATGTTATGTTTTATTTAATGTAACATCCTTATTTGAACTGTTAACACCGATGATCATCGGGGGCTTCCCTAAGCTAAAGTACCTATACGTGACTGTCGGCTTGTCTTTGTTAAATTATTTCGTTTTTTCTTGTGTATCGTGTATCGTGTATTCGTGTGTATTTTTATCGTGTTTTTATTACTATTTGTATTATCATTATTTGTGTTTTTGTGATATTTACTTTACGAATTTGGAAAATTCTTTTTTTTTAACTTTTAGTTAGTGTTTTTTATTTTAAAATGGCGTATTCTTATTTTACTGCTACGGAGTATATGGATATGATTTTAATTTATGGAGAATGTGGACAAAATGGAGCTCTCGCAGTACGAACATACCAAGAAAGGTATGGTGATAGTCGTAGATGTCCATCAGATTATCGTACGATTGTAAAAGCTGTACAAAGGGGCCGAGAAAACCAACCATTAGTGCCACACCAAGAGGTTGTTTCGTCACAGGAATTACCAATAGTGCGAGAAATGGAAATTTTAAATTATATCCAAAGAAATCCTACCACCAGTTTACGCAGAACAGCTAATCAATTCCAAGTTAGCCACTTTACGGTACACAAAATTTTAAAACGAAACAAACGTCGTCCGTTCAAATACACAAAAGTTCAGGCTTTATTACCAAGAGACATGCCTATCAGAGTAGCATATTGCCAATGGCTGTTAGACAATGTCATCATCGACTCAGATTTTGTATTTAACTTTTTATGGACTGACGAGAGCACTTTCACTCGCAATGGCATTTGGAACCCGCAAAATTTTAGATATTGGAGTGAACAAAATTTACATCTAAGTCGAGAAGATAAACATCAATACAGATTTGCTGTCAATGTATGGGCTGGAATTCACAGAAATACAATAATAGGGCCAGTTTTTATTGACGGCAACTTAAATACTCAGAAATTTTTAGAACTCATACGCGGCCCCGTAACAGAATATGTCGACCAGATCCCCCTAGACGTATATCGTAAAATGTGGTTTCAGTTAGATGGAGCACCCGCACACTCTGGAATGCTTGCTAGAAACACGCTCGCGAGCATATTTGGAGAACAATGGATCGGAAGGTATGGACCTCGGCGGTGGCCTGCCCGTTCCCCAGACCTCACGCCGCTTGATTTTTTTTGTGGGGGCAAGTAAAAAATGAAGTTTATGCGTCAGAAGTCCATACAGAAGACGAGCTCCGGCAAAGAATTATGAGTGCTTTTGATAAAATTAAAGACTTAGCCGCGCAGGGGGATCTACTGAGTAAAGTAAGAAATAATTTGCTACGCAGATGCAATTTATGTATTAATAAGCAAGGGGGACACTTCGAAAATTTGAAAACCTGATAGAAAAAATTCAATAAAAGTGTGCGTAAAGTGTATTCCTAAGTGTTGCGTTGATTTAACATCGGCTCGCCGCCTACATACCTACGCTAGTTGCTGCGACTCGATTTCTTGAATGAAGCGTGTGCGACGTTGCCGCTTTGACAGGTAAGTGTGTGTGATAATATAACACTTTACAAATGGCGTTATTTTTTAAAACGATTATTTTATTATTTATTTTGTTTGAAAAAAAAACTTTTTCATTTTTGGGAATTTTTTTTTTTCTGAATTATATTAGGCTTTTATAGAGTAGTTAAAACTGTGGTTTCATTTAAAGTGGTGCTTTCAATTCCACCCTGTATAGTGTTACTTGTTTTCCACTTTATGTTTATGCACTTTATATTTATAATATTTAACTGACAATGATTGCTTCAAATGTCTAAAACGTCATTAAAAATTGTTTAAGGGGCAAAGACGCTGGTGGCTGTGACACAGTTTATACTAGTACGCCCACCAACGCACTCCTCTTCACTCAAGAGGCAATTTGTAACATTTAAGTTGATTTGAATAAATATATTTGATTTGATTTGATTTGACATGACGACGGCTTGCGCGCGACATTCTAGTGTAAACATTCATCGAGAATGAACATGGAGGAAGCTATTTGCTTGCAAGTTTTATACTGCAAACAAGGACGTCGTCATCGAAAGCAAATACGATACTGGGTTCACCCTATTTTGAGTCAAAAACTTTCTTAAGCCTGCTTGTGACTTTATATTCCACACTAAGACTACACGAAGATCAGTTTTTTAAATACATTAGGATATCGATTGCATCCTTTGACTTGTTTTATGCTTGCGTTGAAAAGTGCTGTAAGATATTGCACTAATAATAATAAGATATTTCACTAAAAGAAAAACTGATAGTAACATTAAGATACAATTTCGTCAATTAGTAAATCAATAGATGCCTCATCCTCCATTTTCGTAGCTCCGTGCGTTCGTCCGCCTCAAACCGCGCGGGTTCTGTACATCCGCGAACACCGCGCGGTCATGTGGACAGTAATATTGATTTGTTGCAATCTCAAGCCGGGGCCGTCGTGGCGCAGCTGCACAAGGGTGTAATTGTAACGGGACGGTTGTGGGTTCGATCCCCACTCGAGGAAGTGAAATATTTATTTACGTTTATATTTCCATATCTTCGCCCTGGTGTCAAAGCAAAGCGCGATGTTGAGTTCTGTCACTCAACACGCAATGCCTCCAGAATTCGGCAGAAAGTGGGGAAGGGAGTCTTAACATTCGATTCCCTCTGCCTACCTTGCTGTGTGCGGGATACAGCGCGAACATATACAATCTCAAGCCACGCGCCGGACATACCGCGCATCGCCGGCGGCCATGTGAACGTAGGGTAAATGTCAGTTAATCACTAACCCATGTTGCATCTGATGTAAACTAGCGGGCAGCGCCGCGAGCGCTGTAAGCGCTGTATGCAGCGCTCTTTGTAGTGGTCGTCGCAGCGCTTGAAGCGGCTGCAGCGCTTGAAGCGTACTATCCGACAGGTCCGCTTTAGCTTCCAGCGCTAAAAGATTCTGGAAAATTTGTAAGTATTTGCTAATTTCCTTTTATTGGCTGTTTTGCTTAATTAGATAAAATATCTATAGTTGTTGTTGAAGCGGCGTTGAGTTTCATTACTCAACACGCAATGCATCCAAAATTCGGCGTAATGTGGGGAACGGAATGTCTTAACACTGGGTTCCATTAAGCTACAGCTTAAGAACAGGTCTTATCATACTAGAAGCTCCATTGGTAAAATTATTCAATATGATCTTGGACTCTTTCGAAACACCTTATCAGTGGTCTGAATCGCACGTTATACTGATTTACAAAAAAGGCGAAAAAAGGATATTGGAAATTACAGGCCTCATTAGCTTTATGTCAACGACATATAAACTTTTTGCAACAATCATAAGCCAGAGAATAAGCTCTAATTTAGAACAAAAGCAACCTATTGAACAGGCGGGTTTCAGGGAAGGATACTCAACGATAGACCACATCCATATCTTAGAGTTGATAATTGAAAAGTATCAGGAATTTCAAAAACCCTTAAATAAGGCGTTTATAGACTATTAAAAAGCTTTTGATAGAGTGTAGCACGAAACTTTAAAAGCTCAAAGGGTAGAAAGAGAGTACATCACGATTCTTAGAAATATTTATAATAACTGTACTGGTAGAGTAAAGTTTGAAACTATTGGGCCAAACTTTCCCGTAGAAAGAGGCGTACGTCAAGGCGATCCACTTTTCCCCAAAATCTTCATTGCAATACTAGAATCTATAGTAAATAAGGTAATTCGGAGTATCAAAGGATTATACATCAAAGGGAAATGGTTAAGTCACCTCAGATTTGCAGATGATTTGGTATTGCTCTCTGAAAATAGCGCTAACTGCAAGACATGGTCGAAACACTTTATGTAGCTAACAAAAAACTGTGTCAAATTGCACTTAAAACAAATATAAAAATATGGTGTAATAATTAATTTGGTGTTATAAAGTATTAAAATAAAAAAATAAATAAAAATAGAAGGTGAAACAATAGAATATGTCGATGAGTACACATACCTAGGCAAACAAATTAGTTTAATAGAATCAATAATGAGCTAGAAATAGAAAGAAGGGCCAAAAACACATGGTCAAAATACTGGAGGCTCAAGGAAATATTTAAAAAAGATATACTTATAAATCTAAAAAAGAAAGTGATGGATTCGTGTCTGATCCCAAGTCTAACATGTGCATGCCAAACGTAGAAATTCATAAATAAAATTCAAAGCAAGATAACATCAAGCCAAAGAGGAATGGAGCGGAGTATGATGAATGTTAACAGATTACAAAAAATAAGGCACACTGTTTACTGATATATGAGCTGAAACAAAAGCAATTGATGCTCTGAAGCAAGCACACAAGCTTAAGTGGAAGTGGGCCGAACATGTTGAATGACTTTTAGATAATAGATGGCAATGGCATCCGTATCCGTCATAAACGCAGACCTTATAGCGAGAAGGCCGCTGTACATTTTCTTTATGTTGAATTATTTTCTTTTATTTCTCTTTATTTTGTGGTATACAATAAAGTATTATTTATTATTATAAAATTTATTTTCGGCTTCACAATATCTAGGTTTAAAACACTTAATTCTCCAACCGAATGAAGTGTTATGGGGGATGGGAATAAACCCATAAACATCGCGTCTCCACTCACCTTGTCTCCCTCCCCGCTGTCCTCCAGGAGTCCGTCCAGGCGCTCGTCCCGCAGCGCGGCGAGGCAGGCCGCCCACACCGCGGAGCACATCTGCAGCGAGGACAACGATGCGCCGCTCGCGCTCAGCGCGGGGGACGGGGACAGACTGCGGACACCGTGATGACCGTTTAAGGAGGAAAAGTATGTTACCAGTAGTAGGCAAGAGTACGGATCTCTAATAAAAACTCGTGCACCGTGGCGGGTGAATGTGCGGAGATGGGGGGAGTTGCATTGATATCTACACTATAATCATAAAGACAACCAATAACAAACATACATAGTTGCATAATATTTTTTTATAATACAACAATATTAATAACAAATTAATTTCTTTCTCATAATACTTTATAATTTAAGAAGAAAAATAAATAAATATAACATTACCTGCATAAAGCGATTCTAAGTTTGAGCCAACTTTGATAGTAATACTGTTGAAATGACTGCGGCTGCCTCTGGAAGTTTTCTGTTAATCTGAAACATATACAAAACTATATTTATTTTATTTTATATCATTGGCTTGATTAGCTATGCTATTATTTTTTATATAGTAACATTATTAAAAATTTACTAAAAATCAAAATCAGCTTCACGCTGTATCCCGTAAACAGCGGGGTAGGCAGAGGGAACCCAGTGTTAAGACACTCCGTTTCCCACTTTCTGCCGAATTCTGGAGGCATTGCGTGTTGAGTGGCAGAACTCAACGCCGCGCTTTGCTTTGACACCAGAGCGAAGATATGGAAATATAAACGTAAATAAATATTTCACTTCCTCGAATGGCGGTCGAATCCACAACCGTCGCGTTACAGTCACACCCATGTGCTGCTGCGCCACGACAGCCTCTAAAATTTTACGTATTGGCGCAATACTTGTACAACATAATTCGTGTAATATTTTATTATTTGAATAGTAAAAAGACATTGATTTGCACACAGAATTTCACTAAATAAATAGATCTACGCAAGATGACATTGAACAAATTTTAAGTGATAAATACTTTAATAACCTTTCGTAAACAGCTTCAATCAAATTAGGTTTCAACGTCATGAGTACGTCGAGGCTGTCGTACCCGGACACCATGGAGTATTCCAGAAGAGATGTCACGTGTTGCACTGACAACGCTGTGGCTGAAATTTGTAAGAAACAAATTTTGAATTTAACGCCTCATATGGAGTGTGTGCGTGTGTGTGCGTACATAGCGGAACCTGAGAACCTAATCTTAAGATATTTCCGTTCCCCATTTTCCGCCAAATTTTAGAGTTATTGCGTGTTAAATGGCGGGGAAAATAAAAAATATTTGAACACGTGCGACACGCCTGTGTGTGTGTCATACATACGCATGTCGGCCGCGGCGCCGTGCAGCTTGTACAGGTAGAGCTGCGCGCGCGCGTCCAGCGCCAGCACGGCGCCGCCCAGCGCGCTCACGGCCGCGCACCACACGTCTGACACGCCCCCCACACCTCCCTTTTGAACAATATACGAATATTTTTATAGTCTTCAAATTTATACATTTTCAAATAAAGCTAAAGTGGGTGGTAATGAACCAGTAAAGTTTATAATAGTAGGGGAGCCGAATTAGGGAATTTGGGCATTATTCGAGGGGGTTGAAAAATAGTAAGGGCATATAGGCAAGTGGGTTGAGCGCAGCCCGTCAGAATAGTAAAAAAAATCAATCCTCAAAAATGGCGTCAGATTAAGCAAGACAAATTAAGTACAAGCAGAACAGAACAGAGTATATTTTAATAATCTGACAGATTCTTCTTCTTCTGACAATCTTGCAGAAAATTCTTTAACAATAAAACATATGGGGTGATGTAGTTAAAACTATAAATAAAGTATAGATCGTTCAGCTGCTAAGATTAATATTTCTACTACGCATCTCTTTTTCCTTCTCACTCTTTTACTCTCTCGCACCATCCCTACATTTAAAATTGCCGTCTGCATCTTGATGATTTTACAGCTGATCTTAACAGTGTGTATGTTTTTCGTAGATGTATAAAGGTTTAATTCAATTGGTGCGTATTTAATCAATTTCATTATTACTATATATATCAGCGATGTACACGTCAAATTATACTTAATTCGTTGGTATCAAGCTTATATCTATCTATCTATCATCATATTATATTAATTAATAATAAAAACTCACAGGTAAAGCTCCGGGCCCGTATTTTGATTTCTTAGGGGGAGTCCCCGCGCCCGATGATACTTCCGGGGCGATGGCGCCACTTGTCACTATTGGTCGACAGATTAACTGTATAATAAATGAGGAAATAATAGTAAAATCAATATAAATATGATTTATAATAATGATATATCGTTAATTCTTAATCTTTAAGTACACAATTGTAATATATAGTATATAGTAGATTAATTTATATCATAGATTTTTAATGTAATATGAAGAAAAAAGTAGTATGGCTGTCTTCAATCAGTGTTGATAAATATAGGTCTTATCGATAGGTTTAAAAGATTCACAAAAATACACACATACACGCACTCACACACACACACACACACACACACACACACACACGCAGCTCTGTCTTCTATGGACATCTACAAGTCGAATGGGCCAGATGGCATCGATAAAGTCGATGGTACCAATCCATCTAACTACAGGCCTATCGCTATCACCTCTCTGCTCTTGAAAGTTATGGCAAGCATTATCAATGGCCAGCCAAACCAAAAGGTTTATCTGAAGAATCACCGAATAATTAATGATAGTCAATATAGCTTCCGCCGTGGTCACTCAACGGGTGATCTTCTAGTTTACCTAATCCACCGCTGAGCTGCGGCTATCGAAAGCAAGGGAGAGGGCCTTGCAATTTAGACATGGTGAACTCCTTCGATCGAGTGTGGTATAGGGCGCTCCTTGTAAAACTTCCATCATACGGGCGACTTTGCGGTGTCGTAGAAATTTCCTTTCACGGACCTTTCCAAAGACACACACATTTGCACACACAACACTCACATAGTGCGGCGTGTCCCTGGCCAGCAGATGCAGGGCGCGCGGCGTCACCACCACGGCCGTAGACAGCGCGTGCGGGGGGACCACCACATGGGACGCTGGTTCAGTTCCCTCGAGCTGCCATGTAGCCGATTGTTGCCAGCACTGGAACAAAATGTATATATGCGGGACACCTGTCATATGCGGGATACAGCGTGAACATAAAAAATGTTTAGGAACATAAAATTAACATCTCTTGTACAGAAGAAGAGAGAAAACAGAAAATAAAATATTTTCCGTCAATTTTGAAGACACTGCGTAGTAAAAAAGAATCTATCTGTCTATCAAAAAAAAATAACATTAAATTTGAAAACATCGCAAGCATAATTTGACTTGATATAAATAAATATGTGTATGCTAAAGTAATGTACAGGCGTCCCTCGTATAACACGTTACTTGTACAACACGGTTTCGATATTACACGGTCCAAGAATTGCGACTAATATAACACGGTTTCGATACTACACGAAGCAAGAAATGATATTAGTATAACACGATTTTGAAAAATATGCATTTTAAATTTGAACTTTTTTTCGTTCAATAAGCTGTTTCTACTTGTTTTATACTATGTAATTATTATTATTAGTCTTTGAATATATTTTATTGTTGTATTTTTTAATTATTGTATTTCATCATAAAATAGAATTTAATTTATTTTTCTTAATAAAAACTTCAAGGTAACTTCCTTTTTCATTTATGTAGTATTTGGAACGAAATTTCAGCTATCATAAAATTTTACACCTTAAGATTTGGTTTCGATATAACACGGTACGCATTGCCTTTATTTGTATGATTTCAAAGTCTCGTATAACACGGTTTCGATATAACACGAGACAAGGTCTCGATACTACACGGTGTACAGTATGGTATACCTGGTTTCGTATAACACGGTTTCGATATAGCACGGTACGAATTAACCGTGTTATACGAGGGATGCCTGTAAATGTAAACAAGTGTAAATGTAAACATGTGATATAAATAAATATGTGTATGCTAAAGTAATGTAAATGTAAACAAGACTCGGCAAGCCTCCACAAGCTCCAAGCTTATAATTAACGATTAAATGATACTTACAGTGGTTGATCACGAAGACGTCGAAGTCGTTTCAATTCTTGCCTTAGGTTTGAGGTTATTTTTATTTAAATTGTGAAAGAGAAATAAAGCAAGCAAGAAGGTCGATCGAAGACAAATAACAAAATACATCTATTATATTCATCGCGCCCTAATGACTCATGAATATGAGTGAAACAGAATACACTTCAATATTTATATATTGATTGGTTAAATTTATATTTAAAATCCTTTTATGGAATTTAATTAAAATTAATAAATATAATATATATAAAAAATGTGCTGTTAAATAATTATATAGGTATAATAAAAATACATAGATAGATAGATATACTTAATGGCACACAAAGTTGATACAGAGTTAAATAATAAAATATAAGATTACGAAATGTAAATAATTTAAATATATATAATAAGACAAAAAAATCAACTCGTTTAGGTATCACTTAGCCTAATGACTTAGAGAGACAATTTATCATTTCAAAAAGTTATTAAATAAGAATCATATGGGAAAAAGGTATGAATCGAATATTTGTAACATGAGTTTCAATAAAATAAACTCGATTAAGTGCGAGCCAAACTCGTCCATTGAAGGTGCCGTTCTGATTTCAGGACTGTAGGTCAACCGGATGTACTTATAAAAGTTGATAACCTTAAGTTTGTCAAGTCAAGCTAAATATTCTTACATGCTTGTGTTTGCCGAGTCTTGCCAAGCGTGTAAATAGACAATAAGAGTTTCGACGTATTTCGTGTCTGTGTGTGTAAACATCTTACAAAACACACAAAATGTTTAAGTAAACGTAATAAGTAATAACTTACCAGAGTGGTAAAACAGTCATTAGTTTTGGGTCCACCACCAGGAGTTGTGCTGCCTTGGACTGGACCTAAGAATGTAAATTTGATATTTTTTTATATTCACCCAGAGGACTGTCTACTCTTTATTGTGTTTTTGTGGGGTGGGCCTTTACTTACCTTTAGACAACAACTTGTGAACAGGATAAGACCGTTCCGTTAACTTCCATAGAGTGAGATTGTTCCCTGCTATAAGAAGACAATCGCCGTCGTCTCGAATCCACCATGATATTGAGGCTGTATGAAAAACGTAGATATCGCTGTATCCCACATGTAGGAGGGTATGAAGAGGAGTATGAAGAGGAAACCTAGTGTTAAGCATTCCGATCCAAGTGGTGGAACTCAACACCACTTTTTGTCATCCTACAGGAGCAAGGAAATGAAAATATTTAATCCCACCTTGTGGGAATTTTTTTGGCATGTGGATGGCACAATTTCCTACATTTTAAAAATGTATGTATGTATGTGGATGTGTATAAAATTTTCATAGGGTTGAAAGTGAGGAACCGAAATGTCGTAATGGAGAATAGAGTATCTTAACACTAGGTTTACTGGTTTCCTCTGCATACCCTGCTATATGCTGTAGGATACTACATTAAGCTAAACAAAAAAGCAAAAACAATGAGAAAAGAGTATCTGTTCTCTTCTTCTCTTAAATTCAAAACATAGTGCTTTGAGATAAAGAACTCAATCAACGCCACGCTTTCTTTAACCATAGTGAAAAAAGCAAAATAATATACGTAACATTTCAAGGCAGTTTAATGGTTAAAATATTTTTTCAAAGAATATTCTTACAAACAAAAACAATAACTTACCAGGACATATATCATCTCCTAAATACACAGTGGGCAGCGGCGACAGTGTGATGACAGCGGGGGCGGAGCGCGGGGCTCCGGTGCGGGACAGGGACACGCGCGCGCACCGCACGCCGCGCCGCGCCCCGCGACGGTATGCCGCCGCTATGAGGACGGCGCCGTCTGGGGGAGAGGTTCTCAGTATACAGGCGGCCGGGGGTCAAGTAATTTGTCATTCGTTCATACGCTGCCTCTATCGGGAGAGGACCGTCTGAGGTCAGGAAAGGGGGGGGGGGGGGGGAAATAGCTTAGAGCAAAAAACCAAAACATGTGAAAAATACAACATTCACAAATTGAAGGGAAACAATAAATTATTTAAAAAAAAGCAAATATACTTGAGTAAAAAACAATGAATAGTAATCTGTGTCTGTGTACTCACTCTTGTGCGCGATGTGCGCAGCGGTGACGTGGTCGCGCGCGGCGCGCATGCAGTCGGCGGACACGAGCGCCGCGCCCTCGCCCGCTGCCACCGCGCCCACCAGCCCCGAGCCCGACACCACCAACACGCCCGCGCACGCCGCGCCGCTGCGGACACGATCCCATGTTATAACTAGTGGAGAGTCGAATGCCTGCATCCGATTCTGCATATATTCGAAGCAGAAGAAAGATCCGTTTCCGTATATTTTGGCGGATCTTATAGGGATCTTTAAAATAATATAATTTAATATACATATTTTCCGAAAAGCAAGAGCTATTTAAGAAAGGATATGTTAGTGAAATTATAAACAGCAACTTTTGTTCTGACTTATGTATCCTATCCTATCCTATATCTTATAAAATAAAGTCTGTCTGTTGTTTCTATCTCTTCTTCTTCTAAACCACCCAACGGATTTTGATGCGGTTTTTACCATTAGGTCGAGTATTTTTCATAGAAGGTTTATATATAGTTTATTATTTGTACATTCATATGTAAATTAACATAAATACGATAAATGTGTTTAAATTCCTACCCGTTGAGACACTTTCGCGCATGCGCTGCTTTAATGGTAAGTACTACATGAAAAAAATGTACTGGAATATTGTTCCTCTTAATAAGATCTACAAAAAAGTCCGCGACGGCATATTTGTAACTTTTAAGAATAACGTGTAGTGATCATTTTTCTGTCTAAAAACTGTAATTTCAATATATTTTTTATTGTGAGGGATATTTTACCATAATGGTATTAATCCTTATCCTTTAAAATACTTTATTAAATTTCTACGTTAAACGAAGATAAAATTTGCTTTTCACACTATTTCGAAATTGCGAATAGTTTTACAGAAAAACGCATTAAATTGTTGACACATCTCGCCCTTGACACATCAGCTGTATGTTACTCAAGTTTCACTTATCCCTTACTCTCAGCATATAAATAAGTATATTAGTTACGTTGGTCATTTAATGTAGATCAAAACTGTCCGTTACTCTTTTTCATTTTAATAAGTACTTTAGAAGTTGTTACAATATCAAATAATCCTTGCTGCGAAACGCCTTGGCACTCGCCATGCGTCCGCCGCGCCCGCCTGCCTTACACGCATCGGTGGTTCAGTGGTAGAATGCTCGCCTGCCACGCGGGCGGCCCGGGTTCGATTCCCGGCCGATGCATTCTGTTTAATTTTCCTCACAGGCAGTCACGTAGTACTTGCTTTTCATCAGGGACAGAATACCCTCTTCAGTATTAACGACAAGCTCGAAAAAAAAACCCGCGCGCTATAGAGGCATAGCAACGAAGATTTACCTATATACCTACTAAAAAATCCTTGCTGTGTAAAACAATTGGTAAATCCTTATTGAAACTACGAAAATGCGGGTTGAATTAGGGTTTAATTAATTTTCACGTGTTTTCACAAGTACTTTGCAAACATACATTATATGAATAATCCAGTAGTTGAAGCGGGCGAAGCCGCAAGAGGGTCGCTAGTATAAATATAAAGTGAGGAATGGAGTGTCTTAACATCCCCTCTAGATTTCCTCTGCCTACCCTGCTGTGTCTGGGATACATTGTAAAACTGATTTAATTTTAACTATGTATATTATCCATGTTTGTGAGGCCGAAAGAACACTCAATTCCACCATTAAGACACTTACGTCCATAAATTGTCGCCGAATTCTGGAGGCACTGCGTGTTGACTGGAGGAACTTCTGGTGTTACCAGAGTGAAAAAATTTAAATATAAAATATTTCATTTCCTCGAGTAAGAATCAATCTCTCAACTTGTTGCGTTTACAGTCCCATGTTTGTGCCCCTGCAATGACTGACCTAAATTTTATTTTTTTCTTCTAATTTATCAAGCCGTGTCCCATACAATATATAGATTGCAAATATTCTATATTAAAAAAACAGGTATTGATCAAATTAATAACTCAAATTTCTGGAAAATAGATAATAGAGAATAGACAATAGAGACTTACTACTTACTAATTATAATTAAATAATACAAAAACAAAAAAAAATCTGCTCATGCTGTATCGCGCATGTATCAGAAGGCAGAAGGAAGCTCGTACTGAAACACTCCGTTTCTTACTTTGTGCCGAATTTCTCGAGCCATTGCGTATTAAATTCTGAGCAGAATTGCCTTCTGAGCCAGTGGTAACCTTTTTTTATATGTTATCATACGAAGCAATGAAAATATTAATAACAAATAATTAATTCCCTATTGGGGATCGAATCCTCAACCGCGTTACAGTCACACCCTAATGCCCCTGCGCCACGACGTCCTCATTTAATAAAATAAAATAATTAATTAAATATAACTCACCCAAATCCTTTCAAAGTGGGTGCAGGCCGTAATTGTTGTATTCTTTCACAAATTGGCGCATCTGGTTTCTTATCCACAACCACTATACGACGTCCATTGTGGAAAAACGTAGCTGCTATTATGTGTTCACCTTAAAAACAAAATAATTATGAATAAATAATGAATAGGGGAAAACAATTATACAAAAACTGATTCACTCTGTCAAACTTATTGTTATTTTATAAGCAAAAAAATACAAAACCTCCACATAATTTATAGCATATTATGATGTACAAGCTATATTACTGTAAACTTTCATTTAAATCAGTTTAGTAGTTTGTGAGTGAAAGTGGATCAAACATTCATTTTACCACATTTGCACATTTGCACATTTATAATATTAATAATTAATAAGATAGGATAGGATTAACATGACACTTGAATATGCAATCAGTTTGTTACTTTTAGCAAATGTGTGTTTGTTGTGTGAACATCTAATTTCTTCAACTTCATTAAGGCAAAAAGAATATTCACTGTGGAAAAACGTGGAAAACAAAAAATGTAATATAATAATACCAAAAGAGATAATGTCTCTATCCGAGCAGCCATAGCACTCTGAGGAATGAATTATTACCATTTGCTCGCTCTGGTAACAGGACACAGTGCAGTGTTAAATGCCACTAATCACTTTATGTTTAATAAATTGGGTGCCTGGAGAATGAAATGTCTTACCACTAGGTTCCTTCTTCTTAATGTGCCTCTCCAACTAGTGAAGGTTGGCAGTCAACATCTCATACTTAGTTCTGTCCTAGGTTCCTTCTGCCTACACTACTATATGTGGGATACAGTGTAAAACTAATAAAAAGTAATTAATAATACCTGGAAAACTAGCACTATATAAACAAGTCCACTCATTCAATAAAAAATCTTTTTGTCCGAAAACTGAAACTTCACCAACAGTGGTCGCAACTAACAATTGCTTGCCTTCCCCATCCCATTCTAGTGCTGATACCTGGAAAAAGGTTTGTACTTAAATTTGTGGCTTTATTTACATTTTTTCATTTTATGCTTTATTTATGCTTCACTGTTTCTAGCATGTAGCATGGAAGGCAGAGAGAACCTAGTGGTAAAACACTCCCTAATGTCAAATAGTCTTGTCTAGTTCGCGAACGAACTAGTTCGAAAGAACGCTCCCGCAGATAAACTATGTGAACTAGCGGCCAATGAATGTGTGCAGCTGAACATGTAAAGATCCAGCCCAACTACATAGTAATATATAATATTATAAAATTTCTTTATATACCAAAAGTAGAGTCATTGTTTCTTATTTTTACAACTTAATAAAATATGTAAATAAGTGTGTATATTACTCATTACCTAAACAGCCGTATAAGAAATATAAGAAATGTATTTTATGAATATTCATTTATATGTTTATCCTATTTTCAGAAAGTCTAGGTAAATTTATATTTTTTATTCTTGTCACAACATGCAGCAGGAGCTTTATTCAAGCAAGTGAATGATCTGCCAATAATAAAAAGCAGATCATTTGTGTTTTTACTTCTTCGGTCACCGAGCAACTTACGAAGCAGCTAGAAGCTGACAAACTAAAGGAGCAAACTAGTTCACTTAAAAACAGCGACCTAAATTGAACAATCTGTATTGTAAACTATTACGCCCAATCCTGATGTCAAACTTCCTATTACTTTTCCTATATTATATTATACTAATATATTTATATATATATCTGGTATATAAGGACGACTCTAATTACTGGCTGGCGCTTTTATGGGCTGTCAACGGCGACCGAAAGAAAAGGATCGCTAACGTCACTCTGCCCAATGAATTCTTTAAAATCGCATTGTTATTAGACTGCTAGATAATTCCCTTTGGTTGTTTAATAATTATTTGAAGCCTTGTTTTAATTCATTACCTTCCCCACTTTATTTAATATTTCCAATAGTTTCTTACAATATATATATAAATGGTCTGCTATATATGGAAATAATAAAAAAATAACCCTCAAGTGGGATCGAACCTATAACTGTTACATTTATACCACACTTTACTATTCTACATAATCGTAAATAAATATGAAAATAATTGTAAATATAGTCATTCCTGAAGAGTGCTGTTCAAACCATCAGAGTTAATTGAATCCACAACTACAGACTTTGCCTCACTGCACCACTTTTTATAAATACGTAAAAGTTTGAAAATAAAAATGGTAACAAACATAAGTAACTAACTATTCTTTATTTACCTCATAAATATGATAAAAATATGCCTAAATACATATGTTTTGGATCAGTTTTCAGAACACTTGGAGCGTTTCTGTGAGGTGCAAATAAGAGACCTGCTACATTAAATTAGTTTTCCTTTTCTAAGCTTCATGGAAGCAACAGAAACTAATGTAAAAAAATCTACTTTCTCTATACACATACTTTTGAGACACAGTGTTGAGTGGTTAACTCCTATCAACAAATAGTAGATTGGAGCAACTTACCTCTTGTCTTTTAACCGCAGTGAGGAAATTGAAATAATTCTGTTCTGTTCTTTTATTATGGTGTTCCAAGGAAATAATTCAGCCCTCAGTGAGAGTTAAAATTGCAATGACAGCATAAAAAAAAATGTTTAAATCTACTTACAGGATGAATTGTACTAGTAACTTTATGACTGTCCCACGGTGTGTCCAGATCGCAGACATATACATGCCCACCCCATGTGTCACCATCGCAGTCAGTCAGTTCCGTTAGAGAGGAAAATGCTATTATATTACATATTGATATTTTACAAATAGGCCTTACTATTTCTGGGTCTGTTGTACTGAAATGTCAATAATTGTAACAATAAAGCTAATATAAGAATATGAGACTAAATATAATAACAATTACAATAATAAAAAGATAAATTTTAATATTGTTTATTAAAAAAAATTAAAGGAAAGCATTTACCCATCATAATGTGGCGGTTCACATTTAATTGGTTTGCGTCTCACTGAATAGATTAGTTCCATATTTATTTTTGTTTCGTATTTTATCTTATAAATTAATTTTGTTATTGTAGAACCATTATTATAATAAAAAAAAAGCCTTTTGAATGAACTGGAGTATGCAAATTGTTTAGTCCCTTGCCAATTGAGTTTGACACAACTTTGTTGAACTTGAAAATTTCGAGTTGAAATATTACGCTAACATCATAGACTAATAAGTCTCAACCGTTTAGTTGTTACTTTCTATGCAATCTATGTTAAGCATTTAAATAATATATTATAGAACAATTATCATGTGTTAAAACTGTTCAATAAAAAACAAATATATGTATATATCAAAATAAATATTTTTTAGAAAGATTTTATTATATTAATATATCGTATGTTTTTTATAATTGACTGTTGACATGTAGTTAAATAAAATGTATATTTGTTTGTCCAAGAACACTGACTTCTGCAATGTGTTCAATGTTCCTAAAAATATACGTGGTTAATCGGCTTAAAGATATCTATATAAATAATTACATAAGTGTCAATATCAAAAGGTTAACCTTTTTTTAATTAAATCTTAAAATATTTAAATTTAGGAAAATATATAATATGGAACATAACGAACAATTTTTCAATATCAGTTAAAATATCTCATAAAACCAAATACATTATTTAACATAGCATTAACAAAACGCAAGCAAAAAAAAACAAAATTGTCTATACGACTCGCAGCTACGTTCACATTCAATCTCGCACTTCTCTCCCAAACGCGATTCCGTACAATGACCTTTCATTATCGAGTCCAGTCTGTGATGAAAATGGAGTACATTATACTCTTCTCGCACACAAAATATGAATAAAAAAATACTTGATTGTGTTAAAATGTAATTGTTATGAATTAAAACATATTGTGCAGTGTTATTGCTGTGTGCTTCAATTATGTGTCGGACAGAAATGTGTCGTTTTGGTGTCGGCAACTGGATTTTCTTGATCGCTTGCCTACATTTGTTTACGTACATCCAAGGTGAGTTGCTTTCTTATAAATATTGCCTTTTAGTATCGATCGGCACTCTAAAATTGTTTGTCGCGTCATTTGTTTTATTCATATTGTTTTATAAGCGAGAAAAGTTTTATAATTAAAGCTATAGCTAATATAAATTGAATGTAATTAAATTTTGGTTTGCTTTCACCGTGTTAGGTGCGTTATACGTTTATTTACTTTCGTTTAGCTTATAATTTATGGCCGTATTTAATTAGGGAAGCACATAAATAAGTAATGACTGCGATGCACGATATTTATTGCATAGGGCTCCGCTGACGTCCCCGCTCCTCCTTTTAAAACGATGCCTCAAGGTTATAATGGAGTGTTTTCGGTAACTAAAAGTTACTTTGCCTGTTTGTAAATAAACAAACGCATTTAGTGTCTTATTAGATCGCTTTTAACGGTTTATGTTTATTTTTATAGTAGCCACATAAATTGTGGTTTAAATTTAGTTAGCTTATACTTATATCTTTAATTCCGTCTCGTATCTATCCGTCTATACTTAGTTTATTTTATTTATTTGATTGAAGGCGCCAATCCCATGTATTCATTGTAACCCATTGCAAGCGATTACAGTAAACACGCAGGTAAATGCTAGTTTATGAAATAGGCGCTAATTCACATGACGCACCAGGTAACAACCTCGCCTAAATACCTCAATCTATTCGTTTGCACAATCCTAATATTATAACTCCTAAACTAGTACTTACCATCCTGCGTAATAGCTGCAACTGCTGCAAGGCTCGCACTGCAGTCGTAGGCAGAGCAAGTGCTTTCGCAACATAATATGATAGTTAGACATTTATTCACTATTCCTTAGCTAATCTCTGATATAGGCTTCTGAATTTGGTTTCTAGTCACAGTTGCACTCAGAGACGTTGATTAGCGTATAATTGATACTAAATTGTGATATTAGAGTGTTTGTGTGTGATACTTTACTGTCGAAAGTCGAAGTGAGGAATTAAAGACTACATACGAGTACTTACCATTTCACCACAAAACTTCCCGAATTTAATACGACACGTGCAAAATGCGTCAAAACGACGTCACGGCCTTTCCCAATAAAATGTCAAAGTATAATAATTTATAGGTCCTTCGATTATCTTCGAAAATGGCAGCTCTCACACAAGCTTTCATCCCCAGTCGGATATAATTTTAGGGGTAGTATTCCATTAAAGAAGAACCATGATGCTAATAACTCGGTGAGGACATATGACTTAGTGGTAACGGTAAATGTTGCTTAAGTGTTGGATGACTAAACGTGGGAACTAAGGTTCACACCACCGCACCTAGCCATCTTTAATGCTTATTAACTATCAGAAGAAACAATGATAGCTTTCTACCAGTCAAGCACGAGTCAGTCGGATGCGCGCGGGATGTGGAACATACATGTTACGGGTGTAAATATAATTGTTTCCTTGTAATTATTATTTGATATTTCATTTAAATTTAGATTACAAGTCTACAGAAACCCAATAAGAGAAGATGTTAACGCTCCGTTCCTCGCTTTCCTCCCAACTGTCTTTTTACCACGGCCACGAGGGTGTCGTTGCACCCCCCAACACTAATGTGAAAGTTGTACATGAAAGTATTTATTTGTAATTGGCCGTCAATAATCGTCACAAGATCGATCCCAACACTGTTGACTTTGAGCCACCCCACAGTTAGGTCGTTCGGGGACGCGGGCGGCGTCACGACGGTGGCATTCGTCTGTCTGTTGATATACTTGTTAAATCAAACTAACTACCAAAAAATGTTAAATACTAAATTACTAATTAATCCGTTAATAGAGTTTCATTTTAAATATATAATAATGGCGAACATTAAATATTTTATTTAATATAGGAACACATTTGAAATCCACTTTTAATATATTTCATCAACTGTGAATGCAACGGCATGCGTAGTCTACTGATACTGTATCTTAAGGTCTACTTGTATGTAGAGAAGAAGATAAATTTAATCGGAACATTTTGACTGAGACAACAAAGGGAACCTAGAAAATTAAAGTTGTAAACAAATACAATCGCAACGAGTTCCTACTTGCAAGAAAATAATGTATTTGCGTTCTAATAAGAAACCACTAAATAGCTTATGAATTGCCATTTTCATATTTTTAATAGGTAGGTCTTTAACTTTTAAAAGCTGTTTTATAATTTCATGTCAAGAATATTAAATAATTTTCCATTCAACATGGAATGTCTCGAAAATTGTACGGTGCGCGGAGAACGAAGTGTTTTAACCCCTCTGCCTACTCTGCCACAACTTCGAAAAAACCTAGAGCTGCAAAATCTGGCATTTTGTCAAGTTTCTCCTCGTTCAAAGTCCATCTTTGGTACATCACCTCCACAGTGGACGACGACAACACCGACACGCCTGGTTTAGTCCACAGTGATCCTCAAAGGTCGACGTGGAGCGCACGTAAGCCACCAATTTGACTCGCTGACAGAGGTGCTCTTTGGACGGTAGGATTGAAGATAATGTTGGAAAATTGGACTTTTATACTTGTTTAAGTATTCTAGTAGTATTCTAGATGTATTTCGTTGTCTGTACTTGTATTTAATGTTTTAGTTTCACTCGGTATTAAATTTGAATAGTCCGTTTACTCTCCCTTCAGTTAATGAGTCCTCAGTCCTCTAGATCCTTAACTATACTAATGTTATAAAGCTCAGGAACTACTGGTTCGAATTACTAAAAATTTTATTAGTCTGTTTATTGAGAAAGGCTTTTCCTATAACTCACGTCACCTATTTTTTTTTTGTTAAATAAGATAATCTATCTATTTCGAGAGACAAAAGCTACTTCCGCCTACCAAACAATAAGTATAAGAATACTTTGCCCAACGGTTTCTGGATTAAGACAGGATTAGTTCAGCCATTCCAATAATTGTGGACGTTTCTGACAGAGCTTAATGTTTACTTTTGGTATAACCGCTATTAAAGATGTTATTCGATGGTTGTAAGTACACATCTCACAAGCGTTCCTCCACAAGCTTTTCTCCAATAAAATACGTATTGCGTTATACATATAAATAAACATTCCCCTTGAATCACTCTATTAGTCAAAATGTCATTAAAATCCGTTGCGTTGTTTAAAAGCTTTAAGGTTACATCACGTCGTAGGAAAGGAATATGTAGGTATTAAGAAGGTCACACGACGATATTGACCATTCATTCCTCCGCTCTGGTAAGAAGACGATCACAATATCTCAATAGTTGAACATAAGGTACATAAAACCGTGAAACGGCCTGTCGTTACTTATAAAAAAATATGTATTTACTTTTCTGAGAACAAACCACCACGCGCCACTTTCAAATCATTTAATGTAAATCGTTTTTAGTATATTTTCTTGACCCACTTGTTGTTTCCACTTCCACTTTTTAAGAAACTTGGAGAGGGGCTTGTCTTGAATCATGCAGAGACTCTTTTTTTCATAGTTAAGTGGCGCAGCGGCTGCATTAATTAATAATGTAAGGTTAGCTCTGCTAAAAAAATGTAGTGTTCTAGACATTAGGCAGAAACAATCAGGTGACTGTTATTTATTTTCCTCTCAATAGAATGTCTCAATTTGTTCAATCAAAAAAAATGCAGCTTCCCGCTGCATCTACACATAGCTCGGAGTAGGAAGAGAAAGTGTTAAAATACTCTGTTTTCTAACTTCCGCCCAATTTTCGAGACATTAGGTAGGAAAGCAGACAGTAACTTTTGCCAGGGTCTGCCTTCCTACTCAACCTACTCGATCTTGCACGATCTTTTGCATTTTGTCTAGCTCACAGAGCGGGAAAATGAAAGAAAGTAATTCCCAAATAGAAGATGAACACACTACCGTCACGTTTACAAAGAGACTAATTCTTTCACTATTATTATTATTATTTTATTATATAAATTTAGCAACGTAAGTTCCTTCGTAGCTAATATTTCAAAGCTTAATAAAGCATTGGACACGTCACGTACTAACATCGGTATTTCTAATACTAACTGGGTCGAATAGAACGAATATGATATGGGAGTTTGCTAGAATGTCATATCGATTAGGTACTACTTATTACCATGTGAGATTTATCAACTTCACAATGTGGCAGTTTGTGTCTTGAAATTAAATTTCCTTTGCCTATCCTGCTTTTCAGGAAAAAGCGTGAAGTTTCTTTTTTTTATTAATAATTATTTATCAATATGTATTGGAACCCGTCGTGGCGCAAGGCGACAAACGTATGACTGTAAACGCCACGGTTGTGTTTTCGACTTCTACTTGGGAGAGTAAAATATTTAATATTTTCATACAGCGTGATGCTATAAAGTAACGATTTATCATACATTATTTATCAAAGATTCCAAGTAGGTATATTTAAATTATTATATAAGGAAAAAGTATAATAATTTTGTCAAATGGCTAGGCAAGCTTGTAGCCGGTCGCACTATAAAAAAACTTGTACTACAAGACTACTACCTACAGTTGACGTGAAAATAAATAAATAAAAATCGTAGAAAGAACTCGTTCTACATTTTATAACGAGATGTCAGACCTTATCTACTCTATAGGCGTAACTTAGTGTGTGATATTTTATCTTCGACCATTTTTGCAGAATATACTTATTAGCTTGTGATCGTTTTCTTTCCTTGGCTCTGGTAAGGCGAAGTGCGGCGTTTAGTTGCATTACTTAACACAGAATGTCTCGAATTAGAGCGAAATAAGCAAAAAAAGGAATATCTTGACGCTACACGCACGATATACCAATGTTGAAAAAATACTTATATCCACTTATAAATTGTACTTTGACATCGTTTATAATATAAAAAATATATAACAATTACACGAGAAAGGAATTTGGAACAAAATTAAGTATTAAATATCTACATAGTAATTGAGAATAAATTGAGGTTACGTGCGTTAAGCTACGCCACTCAACACGCAGTATCTCGTATTTATATTTAATCATATTTATTTTTAATTAGTACTCCTAATTAGAACCTGTCACTACCGCTCCTTTTTACACTTCCCTCATGATTTTCCACAAAGAATGTAGATCACATGGTTAATTAAATATTATTTAATGAAGCGTTTCCTGCGACATGATGAGTGGAGAAACTAGGATTCTTAAGGCACTAAATTGCTCCTTACGTATATATTAAAAGAAATATAACATATGACGTTTGTACTAGATTTTTTAATATTAAAGTTTGTCATTGATTGCTCTGCCGTCATATTTCTAGATTGTGAGTTCCATTTTATGAAAAATGCTGTGTTTTATCTATAGGGGAATAGATAAATTTCTGTATTAAATGCAAATTTCATGCTATTTATGTACTATATATTTATCTCATTATGTCATGTCTTGAAATTGAGTTTTATCTTAAAATGAAGCTTAAAAAAGAAACGATGACAAACGCAATAGTAATATTGTACTTAACGACATACTACAAGTACAGGCCAAATATCGTTCAGATAACGGACTAAGTAAACCATAGATAAGGGATGTATAGTAAATAAATACCAATATCAGTGTTTATTTGCTATACGTATACGTATACGTAACAGTATTTAGGGCAAATGATTTTAACATTTTTTTAGTCAAGAGGAAGATTTTTTGTATAATATATGTTTGTTATATTAGCGTAGTCAGAGCGCCACGGCTTTATTACATTCATCAATCCAGTATATTTATAGCAACATTGTTTTATAATATTTTTTTTACTTATTTTTAAATATATTAAAGTGAAACGGTATTTGAGTCCGTTCTTTTAAGATGCCGTCCGAGCATTGTAGTCAGCATCTGTAGAATAATTTTAATGTAAGCTTCGCCATTAAATACTAAGCAAGGATCTATTTAATTATTTACTTATAAACAATATAAATAATTTAGTACTATATACAGAATTTGATACCCATTTATATGTTAAGTGTTTAATGGATGGAGTCGACCACGCATATTGTTAATATGGAACTTGGCTCCATTTGTTACTTTTATATATTTGATATGATACTGTATTTGTTGAGCTTAGTGTGACTCGAACCTTTAACCGGATTTACAGTCAAGCAATTCGAATCCAATCTATGTTTATAATTTTACCAAGATTATATATTTAAAAAAGATTCATAAATAAAATAGATATAATTGACGTGCGATCGACACTCGTATCAGATAGTGCTGGGACAGCAAACACGTCGCCGGCCCGGATAACGGTACATGATAACGCGGTGAGGTAAAATTATATCATTTATATATTTATTCAGTTTTTCATAATGTGTATGTATATATAAAAATGAATATATTTTAAAATTGACGTGTCTAGAGCAAAGTAGCAACATAGCAAGGGAACCTGGGAACCGTCACAACACACAATGTCTATTCCGTACACACGGAGGGTACTTCGTACGTGACTTGATATACAAGTGGATAGAAATGCCTCTTATTCGACTCCAGCCTCGCTCTGTTATCTTATACAATGCGCCAAATATCAACCCTTCCCATGGTGGCGTAATGGCACAGTGGTTAAATGTAAAAATGTAGGTTCAATGTCCATGAAACTTCTTAATACTAGGTTTGCAGACCTGGATGGGGAATATTAGTTCCAGCTCAATTTAGACGACACCTTCGCAAAAATTGTTTTGACAGACAGGCGGGCAGGCGGGCAACCAAATGATTCTATAAGAATAACATAAGGTTCCCTCATTTATCTCAACACTTGTACGGCGTCGGATGTCCCGTAATGGCTTTACAGGTTTCTAATTCAATAAGAAAAGTTGCTCATTTACTTTATTTAAAACGCGCGGAGCGCGTGCCAAGTTTCTGGGTTTCAGAACTGGCGAGCAGCACCGTGTGTTATTTTACACGAACCATTTGAAGCCACTTTTTACCTATTCGTAACTCAAAAACTATTCCACCTAAAGCTGTCATATTTGGCTCGAATATTTAGACTCCCTACCTGTATACGTGCATAAAATTTCATAAACACAGCTCAAACAGTTATTTAGATAATGACGTCCAAAAATCGTAAATTTTTAGGGGGGTGACTGACCTATAGACCTTAATGTTAACCAAGTTCCAGATGATCTAGAATGGTGAAATTTAGCATCCGGTTAAGTAATTGGGTGTATGTCAAGGGAAAAATCCGAAACTAGTATTTTTTAAATATTTTCTTATAATTTTTCAATAAATAGATTCAATTAGGAACATTTACTTATAGCACCTGTAATGAAAGCATAGCAATCAAAGTTAATGATAACTGATTTTTAGGCATAGCGCCTGACCAACAAAATAAGAACAATGCATTATTTATATATATTTGCTTTTATTTATGTCACACGTTAGTAAATATTTTATTTGTTTTGTAGACTAACTTCACTATTACTTACGTAAGCCATCTCAAACAACACGATGCTTTCAAGTATATTTTAAGATAAGATATGTCTCCATTTGTAGCTGAAAATGACTCTAATTTTATGTCCTGAGAAAGCCTGTCATCATGTGGACTTCAAGGGCTTCACGTAAAAATATAAAAATATAATAAATGGATTAACATCCTTCATTATTATTTATTACTAGCGGACGCGCGCAGCTTCGCTTGCCTATTTAAGGGTGAATTCTAATAACCCATAAAACATGTGTTCAATGAAATATTTTTAAGTCTAAATTTCAAACTTATAATAATCGGTGGCGTTTTAAAAAATTTTCTATACAAACTTTCAACCCCTTAT
>HE670612.1:42667-55295 GCA_000313835.2 Heliconius melpomene melpomene | reverse complement strand
TTCTTTTTTTTTTTTTTTTTTTTTTTTTTTTTTTTTTAATTTTCGACGCATCGACAAGTCGACGCGCGGGGTCTGGCACACGCCCGTGGTTCTAGCGCATTTGTTGGTTCTGGCGCGTGCGCCAGAACCAACAAATCCCAACTACTAATTTTCTACATTAATATTTCTATTTCAAGCGGGCGTAGCCCCGCACGGGCTCACTAGTATAAATAAATCTCTATAATACAGACTCAGTAAATAGGCGGGTTTATTCACTTTCAGGATTTTTTTCCGGAAGGAAAGTAGGCAGACGGAACGAAGTCACTGTTACTGAGTTACGTAACTCAACACAGCGCTTAGTCTTGTTACTAGAGATTCCGAGTTGACAAATGTAAGGGACCCTCTCTAAACATAATTCAATGAGATGTCGTCTTCATAGGGGCGACTCTAAAGACAAGGTACTATTATTATTTCAGCGAGTTTCATTTTCATCGTCCGTTTACGATTTTAATCAAAATTAAACACACAGTGGAGGGTAGGCAGATTTAAACTAAAGTTAAGACACTCCCTTCCCTACTTTAAGCCGATTTCGAATTCTGGAGGCATTACGTGTTGAGTGGCGGAACTCAACGCCGCGCTTTGCCCCGACACCAGAGCGACGAAATGAACCCACAAGTAGCTTATTTAAATATTTGTGGTTAGCGCGGCCTCCTCGGTGATTGTGTTCTGTCGTGTCTTGGTGCAGTACATTTTGGAAGATTATTATGTTTTGTTTTTGGTTGGTTTTAAGAGTTTATTTTGTGATGCGTCACTAAGTTTTACAAAGAACTTAGTGTTAGAGTGATAAGCCAATGTCATTATAATCACTTTTATTTTACTTCAAATATAGCTAGTTGCTTGCTCCGTTTGTTAAAGGTACAACTTAGATGTACTACCCGTAGTCATCGAAACTAGTAGGCAAAGTGAGCCTAGTGTCAAGACACAACCTTCTCTAGTAACCTCCTGTCCCCGAGTACGACCGCCGGAACAACAGGTCTGTGGGCCTGTGCCTCTAGGCGCGAGTATTGTCGAGAGGCATGTACGAGTATTTACACGTGCGCATGCACATACCCGCGTACATGTATAAACGTTCAATATTCAATTATACGAATAGATATTTTACCATATGTAGGATATTCGTTATTGATATTTATATGAGTCTGTACATCTAGCGAGGGTGGCGCGAAAGTAGGAACATGGATGAAGTTGAAGAGATTTTAAATACTGATACAGCAATAAATAACCCTCACGACGGAGCTCCGATGCTAACATAAATTATTTTATTTTTAAATATGTGCAACATGTACATACTACTTAGTCCACTGTAGGAACTGAATGTTTTTATTACGTTCAATCTGTATTTCATATGATATAGGCAAGGTTGAGAAAACCTAGTGTTAAGTCACTCCGTTCTCCACGCACTGCCTAATTTTCAATATATTGCGTATTGAATGGTGCAACTCAACGCCGCACTTGCTCTACTTAGCGAGGAAAATAACATAAATTAATTCCTCTAGTGGGAATCGAACCCACAATCGTCACAATTATACTCAGGCAATGTTTCACTGCGCCACAATGGTCCCAATTGCATTTATACACATACATACAAAAGATGAAATACCAAGAGACTTATTCGTCCCTTTGATCTCGAAAATCCTTTAAATAAATTTGAAACCGAACTCAGTAGCAAATTAATTCAAATCGCCGCTCGTTCTAAATGAAACATTAAAACTGGATGGCTCATTTTATTTGACTTATTTTAGTAGTTTTAGTAAGAAGTTTTTGTTCTTCAGACGGAGAAAATTTACTGTTAAGACCATTGGCGTACCTAGAGATATTTATGAAGGGGGCCTGGGCCTTGGCTTTGATCAGGTATATATGTTCATGTAAATATTGTTTTCATAAGTAACATTTGTGGGGTTCAAAGGTGGGCGCGGCAAGGGACTGTATAATAAGATTTTAGTGTGTCGCGGGTCGAGCTGCTTCGATTAAAGAGGATACCATAGTGGCCCAGTGGGAAATGTGCTGACTGTGAACACGACGTTGGCGACGTGTGGGGGGCGCAGTGTCAACCCTATGTTCCTATTAGAGTATATGGGGTCGAGACGCAAGACCTGGTAATGACCGGGACTGACGCCATGTACGAGGATGCACAAGAGGAAACATTTGCACACACACCGGCCACACGCTAATAGCAGCTAATTCCTTAGCAATTCATTCTTTATTTACTTAAAACTCTTCTTCTACAAGGTAATGTAAATCTTAAATGAAAGAGATAAGTTGCAAAATTATATGAAACATCTAAATTTATCTTACGTGTGAAAAATATTAAGTTATAACAGCTATATGGTAAACGGGTGTTCAGTTATGTTTTATTTTATTATAAACAACGCCTTACTTCGTTTATTCTTTGATTGCGTAACTTCCATACCAGCATGCAAGCACACAGACAGACCTCGCAGTCGTATAATAGAATTAACTTGTAACTAAATTGTATCAACTTTGTGAATGATGTCTCCGAAGAACTTTTGTCACACTGGCAGCGACACCGACATTTACATTGTTATAGTTTGAAATATTACGATAGGTAATTTTAGATGTTTGACCGACTTCCAAAAAGGAGGAGCCCGTCTTGGTACCATCTCACTTGAGGGAATGTCTCACAAATTTGGGCAGGACGTGGGAAAACGGAGTGACTTAACACTGGGTCCCCTCGTCCACTTCTATTACATGTTACGCTCAAGGTACAGATGCTAAAAAAATTATAAAATAAAGTCCTATAACATAAGTGATTTACAATAAATTTACCTATTCTTATCAACGATTTCTTGCATTTTTAACCGACTTCTGTAAGAAAAGGAGGTTATCAATTCGATTGTATGTTTTTTTTATTAGCTTTATTTACATATCTTAGTTCTTCTGTCTGTCTGTTAACTATTTTACTTATCCCATCTATGTAGGTTTAATGAGTGACCTTAATTCTTATCTACATATATATAGCATTTATCAGTTCATTTCCTCGCACTTAAACGCACGTAGTGCACATTGTAGGTGAGTTATGAACTTGTTGTCTAGGAATTTGAACCAGATTTCCGCGGCGTTGAGTTCTGGCACTTAACGCGTAGTGTGTTGGGTTTAGGGGAAATGTGCCTATCCGGCTGCGTGGGATTCTGCATGAGGCTAAACAAAAAGTATTAAAAATGCAGCTCGTCGCTGTATCCCGCATTTAGCATAGAGGGAACTTAGCATTAAGATAATCTTTTAGCAACACTGCCTTTGCACTTTAAGATATTGTCGCGGTTTGTCAACAAGACCTGACCAGACCGGAGCGAAGGCCGTCGTCAAGGCGGCTGCACTATTAGGAAAAAGTATTTGTCGCCCTTAACATAAGTTGTTCAGAATTACATAATTTTTAAAATCACTGTAGTAGTATGTTTTAATAGGAACGGAGTGTCTTAACACTAGGTTTTCTACATACCCTGTTAGGTTTATCCCGTATGCGTCAATCAATTAACACCATTATTTGGAGACGAACTAAAGTTAAAACTATGCTACTTACAGTTTTATTTATAAGCCCTCTCTCTATAAAGACCGATCTGGACGTCAGTATTAAATTAAAAGGAGTGAAGCATTAATGAACAAGATGAATGGACGCTGAAATAGATTTTTAATACTGTTATTATGTCGTGGTTTTGCTTGTTATTTTATTGTTTTTTTTTAGGCGAAGAGGATGTTGTAACATGTCGTTATTGCCTCTTCCTGCCGATGACTACAACATACCTATATAGGTCTGCAGGTACTCTGGTGTCGGACCAGGTGACAGACAACTCACATTCGATACATCGTTAAATTATAAAAGAAATCTGTATTCTAAATAATATTTGCATTATACAAAGTTTAAGCCTGCCTGTAAGAGGAATCCATCTATCAGCCTTTCATAGTTCACTGCTGGACTAAAGCTCCCCACTGAGCGGGAATCCGCTGACTTCCTTCGGACGTCGATCCACCTGGATGGAAGGCGGCCTGTGCTCCTTTCGCCATTCGAGGACCTTTCTTCCCCATCGGTTGTTGGTCTTCCTGCCCATTGCCACGTCAGCTTGTAGATTGCTTGCTGTAAGGGGAATGACACTTTCTAATGTATTTTTCATGTTATATGTATGTCTTGTTACCTCAGTAGACCTTTTAAATAAATAAATAACTATGTAAATAATTTCAGGTACTACTTGACGGACCTTATTTATACCCGTATAGACTACACTGGTAAGGGCTGAGTAACAATAAAAATGTTGCAAAAAGGGGAGACCACGCAGGCGAAGCCGCAGGAAAAGCTAGTCCGCTCACAACTGTTTATCGTATAGATATATAATATTAACAAATTATAATGGAACTCCGTAGTCATGTCTGAGGTTAAATTAGTCGGCTCAGCAGATGTTTAGAGACAAATATAGACGTCGCTTAGTGCGGGGTCGCACTGTAAGCGGAGCTTGTATGCTATTTCATTTTAAAATGGCGCGGCATTAAGTTTCGCCAATTAACGCGCAATATAGAAAGGGTTGATTTTTTTGGCTGAGTGATTTCCTAAATACACGAAGGTATTCCCCGTAAATTTAAAGTACACTGCTGGACAAGGCCTCCCCTCCAAGGTGTATAAAACGATATTTGACGTTTTTTTTTTTAATATTTACTTGTTTACAAGATATATCTTAGTCTTATCTTGTTTAAAATACAGAAGAAAGTGCCGACAGCATGTTTAAACTCCGTGACCATTTAAAATAATAATAAATGATGAAATTTATGTATAAAATCGCTTTCCTTAACTTAGTATTAATATCTTTCCGATAAATACATAATACGCTTCTTTGTGAATTTAATTTAGATAAAGATTGTTTTTTACTTTAATTACTGAGAGGAACACCACACTTTGGAAGATACCATACATTTTAATGAACATTTTATTTGACTTACAAATGAAATGACGCCGCCGTGGTGGTGCCTGGCGTGGTGGTGCCTGGCGTGGTGGTGCCTGGCGACACGCTGTACGGCTGTACAAGTAGTTATGGTCTCAAATTCTTTTTTATAAAAAATCAAATACATGTTTTTTAGTCTGCTTGATAAAATTTTGCGCTAGTTTTTTTACAATTTTTTAATTCTGTTTATTGATCTTTTAAAAAAATAGAAAATAGTAATATGGCACTGGCTTCTCTTTAAATTTTTAATATGTGATAAGAAAAATATATTTTCATTTTTGACAGTGCCATAATGACCTTTTCGACTTTTTAATTAGTGTTGCCAAACTATCGATAGTTTTAATCTAAAGCCCATGCGATCGATACAACGATCGATAGTATCGATTAAATAGATAGTATCGAAACTATCGATAGTTCAAAAGGGTACAATACTATCGGACAATGCAATACTATCGATAGTATCGATTATTGTGAAATATCGATCGCATGCTAAGTTGCGATACTATACATTCTATCGATACTATTGTTTCCTAGACTTTCAATAGTGTCGATACTATGGATAGTATCGATTTTTTTCTGACTGGGAGATACGATACTATCGATAATATCGATAGTATTACATTGTCCGATAGTATTGTACCCTTATGAACTATCGAAAGTTTCGATACTATCTATTTAATCGATACTATCGATTATAATATCGATAGCCTATCGATTGTCCACTATCGATCGGCAACACTATTTTTAATGATTGCCGTCACTCGCACCGCACAACGAACACGTGCGCCGCCGCATTAATGAGCATTTGACGAAACATTCGACGTGTACCGTGTACGGTGCACCCGCGGGCGTCGTGGCCCAGCAGGGTAGCGGCTGTCTGCAACTGTGATGCTTGTGGGTTCAATTCTCATTCGAAGAATATATTTTTTAATTTCATTAAAAAGACAAACTGTGCCTAACAAAATGCTTATGTTTCTTTATTATACAGGAAGCAAGAGAGGATCGTGGATTCAAAGCAGGTGGTGCTGCACCAATAAATACAATGTAGCTAGAGGGCTAATTACACCGTATCGGTTATTGTGTACTTGTTCTGTGACTATAGGCACTACTGTTCCCCACTCTCTGGCGAATTCTCGAGGCACAGCATGTTGAGTGGCCGAACTCAACGTTGCGCTTAATATCGACACAAGAGCGAAGAAATGAAAATGTAAATTTAAATAAATATTGCATCTTCTCGAGTGGGGATAGAAGCACTTTGTGCTCCTGCGCCACGACTGGCCTCGGTCCGTCCGTCTGGTTAAAAAAGTGTGGCATTTATTAGTTGTGAATTAGGGCGGAAAGCGGAGAACGGAAGTGTCTAAAAAGCCGGTTTCGCCGATCTGAGACAGTAACTTTAGTGAACCGGTGATAAATTACACTTGACGTTCAACGTCAACGTGACGTTTAACGTTCGACGTTCAACTTGCTTTATGCGGGATAAAAACATATAGCGGAACCCAACGCCGTGCTATATGAACCAAAAAAAATTTTAAAGAAAAAACACACTGATATTATTTAGACACAACAAAATCTTACAAAATCAATATAATAACATATTTTATTAAAATCCATGTGACATTACAGCTTATGCGGTCATTTCGACCGCATCCTTTCTGGTTGCCCATAAAATATCGGACATCGGTGTCGAATGACAAGTGTTTTTTACCTCGGAATATATGAGACAAGTTATTTAATTACAAGCTTATATTATGTAGGTACTTAATAACGACAGGTTATATGAAATTTGTGGGTCTTATTAATCATTCTTGGATTATTATATTATCGGGAGGACGGTGATAGTGGTGGGTTCGATCGCGACGCATAAGACAAAGCGTAGCGTTAAATTTATCCACGCAACACATAATGTCTTGAAAATTGATCGGTATGCGGAGAACTGAGTGCCTTATCACTATGTTTCCCCTATCTACCCTGCTTTATGCGGGACATACTATGACTTTTATATAGTTTTTAATACACCACAATTATTTTGATGAATTTTGACTGTTTTGAAATCATTTAGGGTTCTTTCTGCCTGTTATTTCTCATCAAGCTTTATAAAAATGTTAACTGTTTCTTATAATGGAATAAGATCAAAAATTTCTTCGACAGTCATTAGAAAAAAAAATGGATCCAAATATAGTCAATATTTTAAATTGCTATTGAGTTTTTTACCCATTTTTTTTTATTTTATAAGGGTGATATTTCCAAAACTTGCTCTACTAGTAACTTCATGGTTAATTTAGATTCTATTTTCAACGTTTTACGATTTATTTTACCTTGTATATAATAACAATAGGGCCTAATGTAAATATTCAATTCGGCAGTCTCAGGACCAGTCACCTCGTAAATAGTTTACGGACTCCGCAGCGCCGAGCGGGGCGCAGCATACAGCGTACAGCTAAACAATAAAACTGACTGACAATGCATTTACGAACACGATGGTTGTGGGTTCGATTCCCACTCGGGGAAGGTTTTTTTCATATTTTCGCTATAAAACGAAAAGCGGCGTTGTGTTCCATCACTGAAAATGCAAAGTATCGAAAATTGGTCGGTGTACAGAGAACGAAGAGTTTTCTTCTCTCCTCTGCCTACTATATGGAATATTGTGTAAAACTATAAAAAAGAAAATGTAACTAGTATTTATGTAATTTACTTCGCGCTGCATCCCGCGTATGCAAGGTAGAGGGAACTTGGGCAGCTAGTGTAACAATGTAAGACACTTGTTTTCCCCCAAATTCTCGAAGCATTGCGTGTTGAGTGGCCGAGCTCAACGTCGCGCTTTGCTTTACTTAACATTACTGTGGCTTTGCACGTCTATGATTAAACTTAATATGTATTGAAATTCTGTTCTTGAAACTTTTATTACAAATATATGTTAATAAAATTCCAACTATCGTCCTAAAACAATATGTTTTAATTAATATTTTAATATTAATATTTTTAGACGACCACACTATTCCTTCTGCTTATGGCGAAGCCCAGTGGTGGAATATACAGTACCTTGAACCTTATGTGGATAATTCATCATTATGCTCAAATATTATCTAATTCCCCTTCCTGGTTCCCGTAGGTTAGACTGCTATGCATACCATACTTATCTTATTGAAGTCAGTTATAGCAGTAGGTACAGTAGCTATTAAATTAGCATATGCATTTATGAACACAAAGCTAGGTTCGAGACACAGTACTCGACTGTACTTTGTTCCGAGTCCCAGAGTTGCGGTGACGATGCGATGACTAGTGTTATAACATACACAACTGTTACCTTTTTTTAAGCAGTCGCAGTCGGTTGAAAAAGTGTCATTATGTAAATAACTCGCATAGCGTTTCAGCGGAACGTTGAAAGTATTTTTAATAGCGCAAAAAATATATACAGAAGTTTAGGCGTCGCGGACTGATGCGACTGTCGCGACTGTAACGACTCGACCGCGGTGGTCTGGTGGTGTAGGCACTATGCCCGGTACACAACCCCGACATCTGTCAGTCATCGAGGGAAGGACGCCGTCAAAGATCACTTTTAGAGTCGCCAAATCCAAAAGACATTTGTAGTTAACTGTAAGACTGACATTACTGACATTTGACGGTGGGCTGTTCAACTCGCTGCCCGAAGCTGTCGTGATGCAGTGGGGTAGCGCTTGCCTGTAAACGTGATAGTGGGACACTGAGAAGCAAACCACTATACGGCGAGAACGGAGTGTCTTAACCCTAGGTAGCTTCCCTCTGCCTTCTAATACAATGTGCGAGGGCAGCGTGCTCCTCCTCTTAACAGAACTAGGTCAGTTGTTTATAATGTAAGAGCATTAAACTAGTAACAGCCTCCTCAGTCTCGGACGTCTCATTTGCATGGGAGTATTTATATATCTGCCTATATAAGAGTATACTATATATCTTATAATCTACTTTTGGGAGGTAGGGTTAGGGTTGGGAAGCATATTCACACGAACGTTGTGAATTCTCTTTTTCTCGGAGGAATTAAATACAATACAACAATATCATACAAACAATATATATTTTGATATTTTTATTTTCTCGCTCTGGTAACGAGGTAAAGCGCGATGTTGAGCTCCGCCATTCAACATGCAATGTCTCCAAGATTCGGCGGAAAGTGAGGAATGGGAAGTGTCTTAATTGGAACGGATTGTATTAATACTAAGATTCCAGATTCCCTCAGAGTGAAGCTAAAAAAATAAATATAAAAAAAGTACTAGAAATCCAGACCGAGTTCACGAAGAAAACAAAACAAATCTAGTCCAAAAGTGGTGAATATGCAATTGTGCCCCGCGTGTCGCCGTCGACGGCGTTACTCATGCAGACAATGCTCTCGCAGACACCATAGCTTTTATTATCACTTGTCTTGCATTTAGTGATGTGAAACGACTAAGCGCTCGTTACGTTAGTTAGTTGCGGCACTTAACCTAGCTATGTGCGGGATAGAGCGGGATTTATCTTGCATTGAATAACTTAAACTTGGAGAAATTAGTGTTAGGACTATGGTTTCTTTTTGTCTAGCCGTTGTTTTTTATCGGAGGAAACCCTTCTGTACTACAAGTGTATTTTATGCTGTGCTCTTTACTTGTCCAGACGTGCCCCCGTCTGCGGTTTCGTCATTACACATGATGCGACTATGCGCGTGGCTCAGAGATAACTTTGAACTTCTATAAAATAAGTAAATGAAACGGAAAATTTGAATGACAGAAAAGCTTACGTAGATTGATTTCTCGATATATGGCGTTTCGAGCGTGCCAGTTGAGCACAATTCATTTCGCCAATGTCACGTTGTATGGAAAACACACGAAGGAAATTGACCGGTAATAAAAAAATAAATATACACAATTATAGAATACATTTAAAAAAAGAGATCCTGTGTAAGTACAGCCTTCACCTAAAACAAAACAAACACAAATTTACAATATAAACACAACACATTAGATTAGTAATAAATAATATTTTACATGGGTGTTAATTTAAAGTTTTATTTTGTTAAGTTTAATATATTTACATAAAAATTTACATAAAGGACTAAACACAAACATTAACAAACACTGAACATTTAAAGGACGAGGGGAAAAGCTTACGTCTTTAGAAGCCTAAATATTTATTACATGTCAATATGACGGTTGTGGGTTCGATTCATTCCGATAGGAATGGGTTATTTTCATTTCTTTGCTCTGGTTACGAGACAAACCGCGGCACAGAGTTCCGCCGCGTGTCAGTCCTGTAAGAGGGGTACAGCGTGCTATCAATTATCATTATATACGTTCAGCGTAAAGCCCTCATATGGCATGATAGGTAGGGGGGTCCTCCGTATAAAACACCATGTTTTCGAGACATTTTCTGGTTAGTACAGTTACTCAACTCAACGCCGCACTTTGTCTTACCAGAGCAAAGATGCCGTCGCTGGCGTCGCTACGCCGTAGTCTCGTAGAGCTTTAGATACTACACTTCATTGAAGTTGATTATGCTTATTTTTATAGAAATGTGACAGATTTTTTATATATTATGTTTTGTAGATTAATATGTTTTTTTGTAATGATTTTTAGTTGTTTCATATATTTTTGTTATTGTATAGAATTATAATGTTTGTTAATATAAAAATTTATAGTAATATTATAAAACTGTAAATTGATAGTGTACATAAATGAATAGTTAAAAAAACTAAAAACACGCTCTTTCCACTAGAACATATAATAATAACACGAAAGTAATGAACACAAAGCCTAAATGTTTACAAGAAGGCAATCCAAGGTTCCGTCAGCCAATAGTTCCTTCCAATGCGTTCGTCAGACCAGCTCGATGGTGCCATGAAGTTGTATTGTCATTTAATCTACGTATAATTGCCAAGTTTCATGATGATACAACAGTGGGGTTGGGCTTACTCTGTTGCGTTCACAGTTTTATAAAGTACTAGTTGTATTCTGCAACTTCGTGTGTGTAGAATATAAAAACGTTAAATCCCTCTTTACCTTTCCCGTAGGAAGTTCGGCAAATGCCCTCTTAGTTTTGTAGTACAATGTAGAAATCCCAGTATTGCCTGTTCTCGTCGGAATTTTGGGAACTCCTCTTCATGTTTTGTATACTTCCCCCGGTTGGTTCACTGGGTTATCCAGGTTCCCTATGGTTGTTTGTCCAATACTCATTAATATGTATCATGGTTCCTTCCTCCAGTATCTTTTCTTTTCGAAGGTCCGAGGTGTACCCTTAGTTTTATATATAAATATATTATAATTTCCCATTTTAAACTTGTCTCATATGTTCACAGTTTAAAGATATAATATACTAAAGTACGAAACCTAATTAAAACACACCCCGTTAAAACAATACTTAAGAAAAATGACTTGAAAACTTGAATCTCATAAGGGCTGGAAACGAGCTGTGCTTATGCATACATATTATGTACGCGGAGACGTTTCACAGTAACACAAGTACACCTCAATAAGCGAACAGAAACAAAAAATATCCAAAAGTAAAACAAACTTCCCCACCATTCTGGGAGCTATCCATTAAACTTGTTTATTCTAGTGTTGTTAAAAAAGTAAAAGCTCGGCTAGAAAAAGCGCAACTAGGTCAACTTACGGCCGAATGACGAAGGAAAATATTATTTTGTAATTTTACTATACAAATATTATCATTTAAGGCAATTTTAAGAGGAAATTGTAATATTAGTTAGTTAGTTGACATTTATTTATTTTTTTTATTTATTTATTAGGCAAGCCAACGTACCATACAAATAAAATTCAAACATTTAAAAAAAAAAGTACAACGGTAGTTAAATTACTCAGGCGAGAAAAAGGCTTTTTAAAAATTATTTATTTAATTTTATAAACAACCTTTCTGTTTTAAAGCAAGTTGAAGACAGAGAATCTTTATTAAAATTTTATATAATTCGAAACAGTTAAATCAGCAAAATACTAAAACACTATTGTTAGATTCCGCGAGGTGCAAGTGCGGCGTCATCGGAATGTATCCTTATGCTTATGTAACTCCTCCCTCCTTAAGATGGAAGCTGGTCCTGCAGGTTCCTGAAGCGTCCTCGCTGCTGGTTTCCTCCGGGACTCTGGGAAAATGCTCGTAGATTTTCCAAAAATAACATTTATTATAGTAGTATATAATAATCATAGATCAGCTTGAAACAGCCAGGATAATACTCTATTTCTTTATTTCTCCTCTTCTTCTAGGGTTTGGATATTATATGCAAGTTGATGTATATAATCGAGAGGTATATATTCTAAATCCTTCTTTTAGGTAAGAGTACCCTTTGTTACCAAGTATAAGGGTTGGAAATAAGGAATAACTATGTTATATTTATCATTAGAAATGGAAGGAATTTCTAGGAGGGAAATTAGGAAATGTTCTGTACTATATGCTTTCATCATAATAGACACTTTGATTTATTTATTTGAATAGGTTTAATGTTTACAAAATTAAAACTACATATATTTTTTATGAATTAATAAATTTCCTTATAATAATTAGTAGTATCTAACTACTATCGAAACTAAACCATATATAATACCATGATTAACTCTAGAAATAGTAAAAATATTTTTTTTGTTTTTTATTAAGTAAATCTAACTTATATTCTATTTTATTTCTATAAACCTTAT
>HE670612.1:31125-42567 GCA_000313835.2 Heliconius melpomene melpomene | reverse complement strand
GATACAAAAATACGAAGGAAATATAGCATAGGAACTTGGATAACAAAAGTACTCACCAAAGAAACCTCTGCATCTCCAACCGGGACTCAACTGCTTGGCAGAACCTCCGATGCTTAGGTGCTCCGCCGGTCTCGCCGTCGTAGATTCTTCTTAATAGATCGCGGTAATAACGATAGAAACCGTTCGCGGGCTTTAAGAGTTTGATTAAAGCCAAACACGCCGCGATCCTACCGACTGCGCCAGTTAAATTACTCAGGCGAGAAAAAGGCTTTTTAAAAATTATTTATTTAATTTTATAAACAACCTTTCTGTTTTAAAGCAAGTTGAAGACAGAGAATCTTTATTAAAATTTTATATAATTCGAAACAGTTAAATCAGCAAAATACTAAAACACTATTGTTAGATTCCGCGAGGTGCAAGTGCGGCGTCATCGGAATGTATCCTTATGCTTATGTAAATCGGTTTAAAATAAAAATGTTTTACATTGTACTTACAGGCTAGCTCAACATGATTATAACTAAAAGCAGGTATTCTAAAACCTAATATCCTACACCTAATTTAAAAACAATTAAAAATGATTCTACAACCATACTACCAAAATTTATAAATAATAAAAAAAAATGTATATAGATATTACATTACTTAAAAAAAATATAATAATAATTGTGAACAAAAAATAAATAATAACGTAAAAATCAGTTCTCTATTCACATTGTAACAAATATTTTTTTATTTTTTTTAAATAATGTACCTGAGTCTCTAAAAATATCAATATTTGGCATGTTACAAATTGAGTTATAGTTTTTTCATACCTCGGTTTATAGGTTCATTTGTACCCAGATTAGATGTTACTTTTCTGCTTAGAAAAGTGTATTTTTTCTCTGTTCGTACTCTTGCATTTTGTCTTGGTATAGCAAGCATAATTTTTTCAAGCAGTTTATTGCAGTCCACTTCTCCATTTATAAGTTTGTGCAAAAAACAAATATCGAGCATGACTCTTCGGCTGGATAGGGAAAGCGTTTTATAAAATTTTAAAGTATCTATGATAATTGATATTGTTCAATAACGTTCATTTCCTCGCTTTGGTAATACTCTCTAAGTATAAGTCTCCAGTCACTTTGGCGTTAATGAACATTCATGCCGATTGCAGTCGTTTGGTGACACTATAATTTAGTTAATTAATGAAATCAAAGGGTTACTTAATAGATAATATTATTCTAATATAATAAAGCGGAAGAGTTTGTTTGTTTGTTTGTTTGAATGCTAAGATCTCTGGATCTACTGGTCCGATTTACATTGTTTTTGTTTTGTATGAAAGCTGCATTCTTTAGAAGTGCTATAGGCTATATAACATTACATTACACATATATACTAATATATTAAAATACTTTCTAATTTGACATGCAATTTATTCTGCCATGTTAATAACAACCGTCGCGTCGCTATGCAACCGTTACCGCGTCATTTTGAAATTATGGACGTAACATAACATAAGGACGTTATGAAAATAAATGTAATAATCAATTTAAGCATTTTAACTAGATTGAAAATGGTGTTCCCATTTCCATCAATCCCTAATATTTAAATTGAAATTCTAGATGAGATTTATTTTGGAGTTCTAGTAATTAAAATGATATCGAGTAGTGGTGTTCTCTTCGTTGTAAGGGACGAAATTGGGTCACTATTAAATATTGATTTGGGTTAGCGTAACCTACTTTTGTGTGTTACTATAATTTGTGTGCGGTACTAGAGTGAAAGAAGAGTGAGTTTTAGTGCAAGTGTAGATTTAAGGGGATCTTTACTTTGTAACGCGGACGACGCCACGCGCTGAACACTAGCCGCGCCGCCCAAACATTAACTCAATTAGACTATCCCTATATTATCATCAGCTTAATTAAGAATTATTAATGACGCCCAAGTAATTAGCGACGAGCCGCCGCACTCGGTGACGATGCATTTCCTTGACGCTATGTCAAAACACCGACACATTTGGGTCAGCTCTGCCGTACAGTTCAGAGGAACATATGCCGCCTGAATATTTAAAAGGGAACCCTAATTAAATTGAGTGAATTTTTAAAGTTTTGGGTTATATAGCTATGGCTAGTAGTTTTATGGCGGGTGGTTTTGAGTTCATTTCTAAATTTTAGAAACGCTGGAAGTTTCTTAATTATTATGTATACTATGGAAACTGGCCTTTATGTTAAGCAATGTAGATTTTGAACAAATAGTCAAAAAAAACCAAATAGTCCTTTGGTAGAAAACTCATATACATAAATAGTAGGTCTCTAGCGACTGTCTCTAGTTGTGGTATAGCAGCACAGCGTCTGACTGTAAAAGTGGTGATTGTGGGTTTTATTCCCACCAGTCGCGCGTCGCGCACACACTGGCTCAATAGTGTAATATCGGAGTGTATCTAACGCAGACAATAAAGCTCTCTTTGATACTGGCGTGATTATATTTAGTGACTATCATTCTAACAATTTGGACAATTTCAAATTGAATTTTGTAGCTTATTTCATAATCCGTTTATTTAAGGTGGTGGTGGTGGTGTATTGTGAGGCTATTGTGGCGGATTCCCTCACTGCACATAGCAGTGTAGGCAAAGGGAACCTGGGAAACTAGTGTTAAGACACTCCGTACCAATTAAGAAACCCCGCAACCGCCGCGTTTACTGTCGCACGCTTGTGCGCCACGACGACTTCAATTAGCTAATAGCTAGTAGCGATATTGGAGCAAGGTCGCAGTTATTTCAAATTTTGTATATTTTTTACATTTTTCGAGAGGGCTCATTTTACCCTCGACTGGGCCATTGTTGCCCTCGTTGCACAAAAGAGGTAAGTTGTGGCAAAAGGGGTAAGGCGTAAACGTTCCATTGTCTCCGATGTTTTAATAGGAATTACCTACTTTCGTGGGAAGCTTTTATCATCGGCTCAGAAGATAAATGATTTGCTCTACTTCTCTCATTGGAGGTCACTGGTTCGAAGTTTTGTGAATCAAACTTACTTAAAACTAAAAACTTCTACTGGTACTGGAAGTTAAACGGAACTAACACAGGATTAGGTTTGATGGAAGTGTGTTTTTTGTCTTGTCTCTTTGAACCAACTTTTTCTTCAGCTACGGTTATGGGAATAAAAGGCTGTAGTATAGCATAGTGTTTGTAGATCGACTACAGGACTTTTCACGTGCTTGCTGCAGGCGAGGACCGCTCGACCATCCCCCGGTTCACTATTGTTTTTGTTTGTAGGTTTCTTTAGGTTCCATATGCCTGATTTTTATACCTACGGGATACAGCGTGAACAAAAAGTCTTATTATCGGTAGTCTAAAGTATATTGATTATGAAGAGATTTATGCAGCCCAGGTGCAAGGAATACCTACGCAGATGACTATACAGCTGTCCCATTGTTGCGAAACGCTTAGCCTCGTGCTTTGTACCGTATTTATAAACAGCCTTTGTTATATTGATATATTGACATAATTTCAAGTACGAGTATATGGTGAGATATTGATGAGAGGTCATTGTTGTGTAGTGGTACAGCGTATATATTGTAAGTCGGTTCGATTTCGCTCGGGAAATTGTTACATTTAAAGAAGAATACTTAATATGTTGTTTTCCTCGCTCTGGACTGAGACAAAGCGCGGCGGTGAGTTTCGTAACTCAACACGCAATGTCTCCAGAATTTGGCCGACAGCGTGAAATGGAAGTATCTTAATGCGAAACAGAGTGTTGAACATTAGGTTTCCCATGTTCCCTCTGTGTAGGGAAAAAAACGTCAAGTTAAAATAATATTTTTATTTCTTTAAATAAACGTGACGTTTATATCCGCCATTCAAACCTGATCTTAATATCTCCAATTCGGGCGGAGAATGAAAAAAGGCACTATGTTCTCGATTGTTTTTTGATCAAATGTATGGGAACCGCATGTCACATTTCAAACGTCCTGTCAGCGGATGGTCGCGTGCGGTCTATATCACTAAAACTAGGATATAGTTCAGACAGTGTTCAGACACTCCATTCGTCCAGTGGACGCGCAGCAGTACATGCGTGCGACTATAAACGCTAGGTTGAGGATTGTCGATAGGTTGTGGATTCGAATCTCGCTCTACCACACAACATGCAATACCTGTAAAATTATTGTACGGGGAATTGTACGGGAGAGAGCGCAAAGCTATAAAAATACCTACATATTTTTATTCCTCAACAACAACAACAACTCTGTAATTGATATTTTTTTAAAACATGTCCAATGTGTCATTATATGGAAAAATACTTTAGGTATTATCAAACTTTAATTACATCTCCCGCAATATTTCAATAAGTGCAGATACGTCATTGTTTCACCGAATAAGCGGCACCATCGCTCGCTTCATCTCTATTTAATCTCTCAATCATTGCATTCTGGGGAATGCAAGTGTATGCAGCTGTAGAGGTGATATTAAAAAAGTCCGCCTCGACGCTCACGTACCATCGATTTTGGCGTTCAGCCCGCGCCGACCGCGCCGCCCGCCCACCCGGTGGCCGTGCGGTGGCGGGGCTTGGGTGTCCCCATCACGACACCAGTGCGATGATGTGTCACCTGACCTATCTATAACTAGCAAGTTCGAACGTAAATCCAATCTACAACCATCGTGGTTACAGTCATTTCAAATTTACTTTCTGCAATAAAGGAAATAACGAAAAACATTTAAAACCATAAAATCAACCGCTAGTCACCATACGAATATTATTTCATTCATATTATTTCATTTGAGAGGATTTTACAAGCACTTTCGACTGTATGTATGTACAGTGTTTAATAAAGGAACGTTTTATTTAAATAACGTGATACATATTCGTAAGTGAACGGAGCGCGGCCTTTATTTCCGCTACCGTCAACACTAGTTACGCTCAGCCAGATGATTGTAACTTAACTCCGCGCTTTGTCGTACCAAATGATCTGAACATGTCTTCAAATTTATTAAAATAATTTAGAAAACATAGAAGTCCTTAAAAATTGATAAACATTTGAATGAATCAAATATCAACATCACACAGCACTAAGTCCCCCGAATCCCGCAATCCCGCTTATAGTTTGTCAGTCTTTGAGATTAGTAAATATATAAATATATGTAGGTATGTATATTAGCAAGTAATAGCAACAGATGGTTATCTGTAGACCCCCAGGAGGGGTCGCAGGTTATAAATCAAGCTCGTGACGCGAAGTCGCGGGAACAAATCATATTTGCTTGAGTGCAGATCAAACCCGCAACCTGTCGCGTGTACAGTCCCTGCGCCGCGACTTGCCTCACTGTTACGACCTATATATAGCTATACATATTCATATACATATTCAAGTTGAACTATCAAAGTGTAGGTCTGTACGTAGAAAGCAATTCTCAAAGAAAGTGCTGCGGCAATCAAATATACATGAAGCTATCGTCGTTATACTCGTACTCGTAACGTAGCGTACAAGGAGACCTATTACAAGAGAAAAGAGTACTATTACTATTACATTATCTTTTTGTAGCTAACAGGAAGAGATAAAAGAGAAAGCGGAGTGCTAAACGCTAATTGCTTTCATTAGTCCTGGCGTTTTTTAACAATTCCAAAAAAATGGTTAAATATAGTAGGGAAGGCAGAGAAATTTTCCACGCCGCTACACTCAATGTCTTCAAAGTAGGAAATGTATAGAGAGAACACAATGATACATTTCTTGATTCTCTCTATCGTACACTACATAATGTAAGATACATAAATAAAGTGTTTTAAAATAATTAAAAAAACAAATGCTTTTAAGTTAGTCCACTTTAATGTGACATCGTCACGTACGAGAGACGTCTGCTCTGTCCTGTGGTCGGCGGCAGACTGATTGGCGGCCAGCCAATGCGGGTAGTTGTGTTTTTACTTGTATATCGTATAAAGGTTATTGCACTTTTGTTTAGTTATTGGTGTTCACTTCCTTGCTCTGATACCAACTGAGGTTGAGTTGTCCAATGAGACCTGACACCACAAGCAGTGGCTGAGTCCGACACATGTATGTAGATAATTTTGAAGTGCAATTAGACCTAGTTATTATTTTCATCACAAATTTGATTTCTTCTTTTATTTTTTTTATTTTTTTTCAGTCAATCCCTAAATCATATTTCCTGAATTATATTTGATATATTCTAAAAATATTTACTGAATTTTCTGTTTCTTGTTACAGGTACTCGTTGCAGACCGAACAATTCCAATAGTAACTATTAATTACTTCTCTCTTGGTAGTCTCTTGATATAACCGTTATGACTTTTTTAGCGTCACATAGTAGAGTAGACAGATGGAATCTGGGAATCTCAGAAGACTGGCCGTTTGCCATCAAGACACTTCGAATGGCAATACTGTACGTCCCACGGTCTCAGAGTATACCTATGTTATTATTGAAAGTGTTATATGTATAGCAGTTATCTGTTTCTTATTTGCCATACAAACATTTATATTTTTTTACCTTTAAAAGTTTTTCAAAGCGGGGATTTGATACCCAATGTCTCTGAAATGTGGCGGTGCATGAGGAGAGCAAAGCGCGTTAACACTACGTTCTCTCTGATTTCAGAGATATTACGTGTTGAGTGGTGAATGTCTACACCGCGTTTTATATCGTTCACATTTCATTGAATGGGAATCGAACCCGCAACTATTGTTTTCATAGTCAGATTGTGCCGTTGCAATACAACAGCCTTAGTGAAGCTTATATAATCATGTTTACTTTGTTAACAGCTCAATTATACGAAAAGAAATAACAACATGTATTATATTGATATATTTTCAATTGTGTATTAAGAGGCCTAATTTAGACCTCACTTCGTAAAAGCCTTAATTTAATTTCCGGTTTGGAAGTAGTTTCGAGGTCACAATGGGGTTATACGAAAAGAAAAGGTTCCTATTATTATGAAAGGGTTGTCTTTAAATACACATTATTGCGTAGTTAAAGTTTTCTAGTTATACTTATTGGTCATAACTTCAAATCTCAGTCGGGGTAATGTTTCATATACTCAATTTTATTGACGGTTTCGCCCGCGTGCGCTATTATAAGTAGAGTCATGAGTCAGAGCAACATAAGTACATTTCATTCACCCTGGTGTAAAATTGTATATATATTAAAGTCTTTAGGCTATACCCCAATAAAAGAACTTCCTTACTCAATACAAAAAGGCTTTTTTTATCGCATCAGTAGTTTCTGAGATTAGAGCGATCACCAAACAATTTCATAAGTTTTTAAAATCAAGTATAGGTGCTAAAAAATAATAATTTTATGTGCATAAAATAAAATCCGTAACTCGTTCCTGACATTTGCTAACCGCGTTTGAAACGTAATGGCTTGTAAATATCGTTGTTATTGTGATACTTGCCACTCGCTAGCTGTATCCACCGGCACCGCTTGTACAAAACAGATTAAACTACTAACACTAGGTTTCCTCTGCCTACCCTGCAAGTCCTTCGGAGACTTGACAGAGCAGTCCTATTGAGGGTGTATTGCTCTCCTCATTCAGCTCAGCTGAGGAACAAATGTTTGATGCCGTGTACTGTATAATACACTGTAAAGATTGCATATTGCTTACATATCTTCGGAAATTCAGTTGCTTCCGTGAGTGACAGTCCCACAGCTATCGACATCATATATTATTTAATACTTTTCAAATAATTAAATAGTGTTCGTTTTTAGTATATGAATAATTATAGGAAACTCAAATACAAATTGAATTTTAGTTAAAGTTTAATAGCTTTGGTAGAACATTTAACCGATGATTTAACTACGGCAGGTGGAACGAGTTGAGTTAAACAAATCCGCATTTCGAGCTGTAAAACTTTAGTGGGCTGCAGCGGTGAATAAACTATGCAGTGCGCGTCGTAGGAGGCAACGAGACCACTAATGCGCCTTGCTGTCAACAATGTGAGAGTGTGAGTTGCGAGTTTGATTCCTATTCGGGGGAACGAATATTTTCATTTGCTCCTTCTAAAAACAGGGTAAAGCGCAGCGATTTGTTCTACCACACGAAATGCAATGTATTGAAAATTGGGCAGTTCGAGGAGAACGGAGAGGCTTAACACTAGGTTCCTTTAGGTATTGTGTATTGAGTAAAGCTCTGTGGTGTTGAGTTACGCAACTCAATAGTCAATAGACAATGTCTGGAAAGTCCTTTATGCAAAATAAACCATGAAGTAAATGTTGCAATTACAAATACATCTATCTGTATGTGAATCAAATACACTGTTGGGATGAAATTTGCAATTTTATTTATAAAGGGGGTTAAAGGCCTTGGTGATTTCAATATGAGTGTTATTAGCGTCAGTTGCTTCGTGTTAAGGTAGCAGGTTCAAATCCAAAGGGCAAAGAAAGTAAGTAGCTTACTTGGCTACTTACTTTCTTTACCCTTTCTTTCTTTAGCTTACACTTACGTTTAAGTTATAAAATGTAAAATAATATTTACATATAGATCCTTAGAACAAAAAGTAGGTACAGATTATGATCTGTGGCTACGTACGTGGAGTACTCATAAGTAGGATTATACCTAAATGTAAAATACTCTAAAATTAAAAATCCCATTTTTCCCCCTATCTATACTGCTTTCTGAATCACTACCGGATTTCATCTGTGGGATTATCGTAATCAGTCTCTCGGTAACGGAAGAGTTACATATTTAGGTTAATCATATAGTGATTCGTCACTTCTGTCTCATATTTCCTAATCCAAGTTAAAAGTGAGTGCAGAAATCCACGTGCAATCGTTAAAAAATATATGGAGCTTTTTCATTTATAGTATTTTAGTTTCGAATCGTAAAGAATAACGTTATTTCTTTTTATGTGTACTAAAAACGCCTACACGCTTATACGTGTTGATATAGCACCTCGGTGTCTTAGCGGTTAGGTTAGGTTCTCTCGCATGCAGGCGCACTACAAGTGCAACGGCCTTAAATAACAAAACGGCAGTAAAAACGGCATTACTTTTTATAGCAATACAAATCAAATAAAAAACACATTCGAAAAAATGATTCGCATTTCCACTGACGATTGTAAAACTGTGAGTGAAATATTATATGAATGCAGGCGACGCGTGATAATTGTAGGGCTGTTGTGATGATGGCTGTTACCCCCTGTAACTGGCTTTTAAATATTTAAACTTTATTTTAAATGTGGTAAGCCATTTTTTTTGCCTTTGTGTTGATAAACAATTTTGCTTGCTATTTCAGGGAGACAGAGGGAACCTAGTGTTAAGACACTCCGTGCCCGCGGCGATATTCAAAGCTGAAATAGCAACGCTATACTAAACTGTAAACGTGTTTTTTTTTAAAACACTTTAAAACACTTTAAAACACATACGGTCTCTATGTTTCCGACGTACGCGGATAGAGGTTCCACGTAATTACAATAAGTGACATGTATCACTCAATAACAACACTACACACTAGATACCTAGACACCAATCAGGGCTTCCGCCTACAAGCGACTATGCCCGTTTGCAGTGGCGAAGCTAGGGTATTTGCTGCCCGGTGCGGCTCGGGGAACTTGATGCCCCTTTCCTGTTGATGAGTTCAAAAAAAAAACAAACTTATCTCTTTTTTCTTGATGAGTTCTATAAAAAAACAAAGTGATCGTCAATGTTGACTTCTAAAAAAAAAAAATGTGATCATCGCCGTTGAGTTCTAAAAAACAAAGTAATCGTCGACTTTGATGCCCCTTTCCTTTTGATGCCCGGTGCGGCTTAAAGGACTTGATGCCCTTTAAAATGGTATAAAGTCTAAAAAACAAAGAAAAAACAAACTAATCGTCGACTTTGATGCCCTTTTCCTGTTGATGCCCGGTGCGACCGCACCGCTCGCACCCCCCTAGCTACGCCACTGCCCGTTTGACACAATTCACCTAAATCTACCCTCTTTTACACGAGTACGCTAACAATATAATAATATTTAAGTGAAAAATGAATAAGTTAAAAGTTAAACGTCAACATTAAGCTAAGTGAAGCAAAGAGCTCGCCGACAGTTTTAGAGTACGTGATAACAATGTTAAAGTAGTTGTTACAAAAACGAAATGCTGGATGCTTTGGGAGGACAAGATGTAATTTATCATCTGGAACTTTGAATGTCAGATAAGTTTTGGGTACAGGTTGCCTTTGTATAGCTAAAAATTTGCCTAATACAGCATCTGATTGTAAATGTAATGTGTAGTGGGTTCGACTCCCACTCGGGGTAATAAAGTATTGTCAAGTCCTCCCTCCGGTATGCAAGACAAAGTTGCATTGCGTTGTTGCCTGTTTTTACAACCAGGATTTTACAAATTAAATAGATTCTTGTTGCCAGTGGGCCTCGCCAGTGTTAAGGAACTCCGTACCCCGTAATCTAATACGGCGTGTTTTCGAGACGTATGTTGATTGGGAATCGAACCCACTACCTGTCGCACTCCAACACAGACCAGTAATACACACTACACTCGAGCAAACAAGTACAGAGTCACCTGCACACGGTGCTGTAGGCCGAGGGGCGGCCGGAATATTTGTATTCTTTGTGGCTTAATTATCTTTGAGCGAAGAGGGAGCGGGAGATATAGATCTGAGAAGAGTTTAAGAGTTAATCAGTACAGCCATTTGCAAGGACACATGGTTGTAGACCAATGGCATAGATAATTTTGCTCCTTAATATGAAATAGTTCAACTAAATTTTCTTATATCTCATACAATTTCACGGTTTTCTATGGCATTGCAGGCAGAAGGAACTTAGTGTGAGGTTGTTTTTTTTTGCAATTCCACAGCTGCCTCTCAGACTATCTCAGCGACGAGAGCTCTTAATGTAATTGTCAAACAAACATCCCCATTGTTCTGTCTGCATGACCTAAGTTTAATTTTAACTTTTAATTCTTATTCCCTTAACAAAAGATTTAATTTTAAATGAAAAAAATGTAAAGTATCTCAGTCCAAGTACTGCGCTTCCACGCTTCCACTGTTTAGTGCATACGCACGTGTTAGAATCATGATAGTGGATATAATAAATAATGATAAATTAGAATAATTGTCTAAATGAATAAGAGGATTGTCGTATCGATCAAACATCAGAAGCGGTTGGTAGCTGTAAGTAATGTTATTCTACCTTTTAAATGATCTGAAGCTTGGAGCAGTGCCGTGGACTTGTGACCACATCTGTAGGCTTAAGGGATCCCTTTACAGTACTAACACTCGCCTTTCACTGCTCCAGCCCAGTGTAATTACATATAACTTACCTGTACTATACTTACCACATTTGCTATCACAGTAATTTTTAATTATATTGATGATAAATCTATTAACATTTATAATTAAGATAGCCGAGGATATATAATACATTTACAATAATACTATAAGTCAAATATTATCGTAATTCCATTGTTTTATATCACCAGCCAGCAAATCATAGGCAGATGTATCAAACTACAAATCCTAGACAAGTGTCCATTATCAAT
>HE670612.1:0-31025 GCA_000313835.2 Heliconius melpomene melpomene | reverse complement strand
CATAAATAATCATTCCATCCTAAGTCCTTTCCAATCTGGTTTTCGTCCAGGACATAGTACCACATCTGCGCTAATCAAAGTTACAGATGACATTCGACGAGCTATGGATAGAAAGCAACTCACAATTCTCGTACTTCTTGACTTTAGCAATGCTTTTAACACCGTCGATTACGACATTTTGTTGAGTTTGTTGCGTTCTATTAATATATCTCCGTCTGTGATTGACTGGTTTCAAAGTTACCTTAATGGCCGTAGACAGCGCATTCGCATTGAGGAGAAGGTCTCTTCATGGTGTGTTGTCCAGGCTGGGGTACCTCAAGGCGGTGTTTTATCTCCATTACTCTTCGCAATTTTCATTAATTCTATTACTAATCGTATTTCGTGTCCCTATCACATGTATGCAGATGATATCCAAAATTTATAGTCATTCTACTCTAGATAATTTGTGCAATTCAATTAATATTATTAACAATAATCTCCTTTCAATTGCGGACTGGAGTAAGTTTTATGGCCTTAAGGTTAATCCCATAAAATCGCAAGCAATATTAATAGGAAGCCCTAGCATGATTGCACGGATTAACTCTGATTATTTGCCATCGATAACCTACAATAACACTGTTATCCCATATTACAGTACAGTCAAAGATCTTGGAATTCATCTAGACCAAACACTTTCATGGTCCGTACAGATGACAAATGTAAGCAAAAAAATTCTCCGTACCTTAGGCTCTCTCCGACGTCTTCGTTCTGTTTTACCTATTCCCACCAAAGTTATGTTAGCAAATTCTCTTCTCTCAATTCTCGACTATGCGGACGCAAGCTATCCTAACTTAACCGAAGACTATGTAAACAAACTTGAACGACTTCAAAATCTTGCTATTCGGTTCATATTTAACTTACGCAAGTATGACCATGTTTCCGAATTTCGTTTGAAGCTCAAGTGGCTCCCTATTCGTTGTCGCCGGAATCTACGTATACTTTCAATTCTGTACTGTGTGTTATTTACCCATAAGTCACCGCCTTATTTAAGGGAAACTTTTGAATTTTAGGAACGCATACAAGTAGGATGAGATCTACCAAGAATCTCTCTTTAAGATTCCCTACTTACACAAGTAAGTTTTATGAGAACTCGTTCGTGGTACGAGCGATAAATCTTTGGAACGACTTGCCACTTCCTATTAGACGTTCCAAATCTTTACGTATATTTAAGAAATCTGTTAAAGAATATTATCTTAAGACCTATTCTTAAGACGTTTGATTATTCTATTTACTTAATATATATTTTGTTATTTTAAGACATCAATATATATTATATATGTATATTATTATGTATTAGTCTATTATATTACTTTATATATTGTACTATTTTATAAATATTTGTGTATTAAGTTTATGTATTAGGATAAAATATTATTTACGTATGTTTATTTATTTGCACCACCCACTATTTGTTTTAAATTTTATGTCTCCTAACCTCAAGGTTGTCTGGAAGAAATCGCTAATTAGCGATAAGACCGCCTTTGTACTTCACACTTTGTTATTAGCTTATAAGAACTAGATGTAGTTTGTAACTTTGTTTTCTTCTGTTTGTGGTGTACAATAAAGTATAAATAAATAAATAAAATATCGTACTAGAGGACTAGTGTTGTACACACGCACGGGGGGCCTGTGTTGTCGTGCATCTGTCTGTCTGTCTGAAACGCTCTAGGTGATGTCGACTTGAACGTTGACTAAGTTAGAGATTGTTGGACATTACATAACAGCGAAGCTCTCTCTATCTATCTATAGGATACAGAGTATTCTGAGGCCTATTTACTTAACGATCGCTCTGTGAAGTAACTTCACCCTGCCTACTTGCTACCTGCGAGATACAGCATGAAGCTAAAAAAATGAATAAATGAACTCTCCGACTGAATTCGGTCAATGACCATTTTGACTCCTATTCTTGTTTCTTTCTCAGCTTTGCAGCGACAATTACAAATTTAAAATAAGCTTAAATACCAAAAACCGTCTCGCCGTTCGTGCAGTATGGCGTTCCAAAGAAATGGACATATGTACATACATATAAGAATTAAGTAGCGCAGCATCACCGCTTCTGCACCGTAGGTTCGGTTCCTCTGGTTCCCCAATGTACAGCGTGGAGTTACACTGTACGCCCAGGAAGCCAGCTACAGCTAACTTCATGTCGGCCATGAGTCGCCGACCGTACTATACTAACCCAACCCTAGTGTCGGTTAATCTTTTGTGGTGAGGTGGTAATGAGGTCCCTTCATTTTATCTAGAAGGTATAAGGCCTAAAAAAAGGTATTCAATTTGATTTTGTGTAACTGCACACACTTCTATGTATGTGCAGGATATAGTGCGTAGGTAAAAGGCAGAGGGAAACTTGGGAACCTACTATTAAAACACACCCGTTCTCTTCTTTCTGCTGAATTCTTGAGGTATTGCGTTATTCGGACACTGACGGTGTGTCATTTACGCTACTTCACAGATAAAAGCAAATGTTCTATATTATCCAAGGATGCCTACAAACATAAATCAACTTACAGAACCTCAGTTGCTGAATATGTATACCTATTAATTTTTTTTTATTTTTGTACATCTATGTACAAAAATAAAAAAAATATAAAATATATATTTCCTTAAAAAAAATTGTACCCGCTGTCTTTAATCATCATCATCACTGTCTTTGCGTTCATTTAATCCGGCCAACTATACCATCTTTAATATTAAGGTAAATAAAACATTTATATAAAATGTTACCCTCAGCATCTAATGAAATAACGGAATTGTATTCGCGTCCCGCGAGACCAATTGCCGAGACCCACGGGCCCCTATACAGAGTGTAGAAATATTGTTTACGCATTGCTTAGGGGAACACGCTGTATAGTCATTAAATGGAATTAGTACTAATGTATGGATTGCGTTATACGAAACGTCGTGGACATTCATTTTTGTTTAATGTTGGTTTGTATCGGTGTTCTTCTGTTTTCAATTTTAAAGCAGCTTTACGCTTTCCTCATAAAAAACCTATTTTGCTTGTTTTATAGAGGGAAAATGTACGGAACCGATAACATAATATGTAATATACTGACGGGAACGGGAAGTGAGGGGGACGGGATGGGCGATAGTTGTGGTTTCGAGGTACAATTAGAGTGGATTAATTATTTTCTTTAGTAATAGAATGTCCGGCGGCGAAATCCGCAACTCTACGCTTCGCTCGATTTCAGGCGTAAAGGGTAGAACGAAGTGTTTTGGACCCTAGGTTCTTTTTACCCCATGGACACACTGGATAAGGGATAAAGTTGAAGCATGTAGTTAAAAAAAATGTAAACAAAAACTACTGAATGTGAACAAAAGCCTTCTAAATTTGCTACAAGCACAGCGTGCAAGACACGTGCAAACTACACTGCGATGGCATTTGTAACATTTGCGAGCCTGGAAGTACACCGGAGAGCGCAGAGATATGCAATATATACTTACAAAGGTAACCTCACGATCTTCAAACCGTAGGTAGATCACCTAATATCATCAAATTACCACAATGTCATGCATATCTCAATATACGAGTGTGTATCTCTGTGTATATCTGTGTCTGGCTGGCTGTTATGACCAAGTGTTAAGACACTCCGTTCTTCTCTGTCACTTAACGCCGCGTTTTGTAAGGTATCTAAGGTAAATAAAATAAATATACAATTGTTAATCTTCGCCACAATAGTGTTTCGGGGCCCGGCGCAGACGGCTCGGGGGACTCGTTGCGATCGTCGTTAGAGCTACCCCACGCTGGGCCCCATTATGTGCAACGTTTTATATATATGTATCGATTTTCGTCGTCGAGGAAAAGTCGTGAATGATGGTGTTTCAATATAAATTGTAGATGTTAAAAAAATATATATTACAACTTACACAACAATAAAAAGTTTCATCAAAATCGGTTATGTAGCTTGTGATATTTACTAACTTCTGGTATTATTTACTTTCGAAAAAATTGTGGACAAACGTATTCGTCTGCTAGAAACATATATACTTACAAAATAGAGCACACGCGCTTTGAAGCAAGCATATCAGAATATACATACAAACATACAGGCATACCTGTGTTAAACTGATAACCTCCTTTTATAGAACACGATTAAAACAACTTTAAAAACATATTATTCTCTAGTACAAAACCACTAAGCTGAATTGAACGAGATGCATAAACTTGCACCAGATACATTTGGGTCGTCGAGCTCTCACTGGTACCTACTGAATGAATGAAGGGTATGTTTTATTTAACTTTTTACTTTTACACTCCCATATTTAAATATGAAAGAGATATGTAACAGTTTAGAAAAAAATAATATCAGCCTTTATTTAGAAATAAGTTTGTAGTAAATTGTTTGAAGTAAATGTACTCATAGTAGAGGGCAGTGGTGGTGCAGGTGGTGGGTTCTTTCAATCTCTTTATACAAATCATTAACAAAAATTAGATGATTTCTATAATTTGATATTCATCCTTATGAAAATAAATATAATAGTCACTTTTAGCATTTCATCTAGATTGAAATTATAGTTTACTGTATAACATTCTAATAAATAATTAAGATGTGACTGATTCCAAATGACCTAGCCTTCGGGCGGCATAATATGAGTATGACCGACGCGAACGGGCGGATGACTTTGATGATTTTGTAAATTTTTATAGATTTTCGAATTACTATTATTTTTTATGTAATTATTTGCTGCTTATAATTAATTTATCTCAGTTCGGTTATCTATACCGATGTTATACACTTAAAATATCGTAATTTTAATCATTTGAGATTTTATTTAATATTGTTCGCAAAAATTAATAATTATTTAATATAGAAAAATGTTTAGTACGCGCGCACAGCAAACTTTAGGTTTTTTTTTCTAATATTAAGAATTTCCTTTAGTTACTTTTACTTCTTTGGTTTGTTCATTTCGGTTATTCAGATATTTTTTCTAATAATAAATCTCCACTTATTATTATTTTTTAACTTATTTTAATGATTTAGGCTTATATTTTCGCGGGCGTAGCCGCGTCCGGGCCCACTAGTATATATATATATATACAGGGTGTCCCAGGAGTCAACGATAAAACGAAACCAGGTGATAGACCAAGTCATGACAGTTGTGAGAAAAATATAAAAAAAATCTTTGTCATGTATTTTTCATATTATATTGATTTTAAAAAATATCGGAAAAACCGACACCTGTGATGATTTTTCAAGTCCTAAGACTACGAATATTACTCTTTCTTCATTTTTTTTTCTGTAATGTAATCATGAGTAACCCTTCTGTGAATTACTGTTTAAGATTCAAACATACCTGCATCAGTTTTCAATAAAATGTGGTGTTTTTGCCAAACATTAAATTCAAAATATTTAGTACACCCAACTTTAACCGACCGTACTATAAAAAAAATGTACTACACTGTTTTTGCAAGTAACTTTAAAAGTTGGCGCATTTAATCTGGATTCTGAAATGGTACGACACTTGCTGGATTACTTCTTTGTTGAAGAGAGAAAAATCTAAATACACGATAATCGGGATGACGTTCAGCTTTTTAGTATCTTTTCCGATACATTCTAGCTGCAGCATTTGCGTTACATAACCATTCTCCATGAATGAAATGCATATTGGCAATGTGTCAAAGACCGAGTATATGGCCTGCGAGAGCCCGGACTCGAGCACTATCCTTATAATTCCTGGGTCATCCCCTAAGTTGGAAAAGTTCAGGTACCTTGGATCCGTCATGCACGAGTCTGGAGGCATCGATCACGATCTCTATAAGACGGATAAGAGTTTGGACGGTATCCTGCGATCACAGACCACACCAGTGACCTCCCGCCACTTAGCCCAGGCAACGCTTAGGGGCTGGCCCAGGACTTACAAGGACAGTGCTCGAGTCCGGGCACTCGCAGGCCATATACTCGGTCTTTGACACATTGCCAATATGCATTTCATTCATGGAGAATGGTTATGTAACGCTAATGCTGCAGCTAGAATGTATCGGAAAAGATACCAAAACGTTGAACGTCATCCCGATTATCGTGTATTTAGATTTTTCTCTCTTCAACATAGAAGTAATCCAGCAAGTGTCGTACCATTTCAGAATCCAGATTAAATGCGCCAATTTTTAAAGTTACTTGCAAAAACAGTGTAGTACATTTTTTTTATAGTACGGTCGGTTAAAGTTGGGTGTACTAAATATTTTGAATTTAATGTTTGGCAAAAACACGATATTTTATTGAAAACTGATGCAGGTATGTTTCAATCTTAAACTGTAATTCACAGAAGCATTACTCATGATTACATTACAGGAAAAAAAATGAAGAAAGAGTAATATTTGTAGCCCTGGGACTTGAAAAACCATCACAGGGTGTCGGTTTTTCCGATATTTCTTTAAATCAATATAATATGAAAAATACATGACAAAGATTTTTTTTTATATTTTTCTCACAACTGTCATGACTTGGTCTATCACCTGGTTTCGTTTTGTCGTTGACTCCTGGGACACCCTGTATATATAGTGAAATGATTATAACATAGAGTGACCTATCACTAAACTATTTTCTTTCTCAAATAGTATAAGTAGACGGCAAATTGGCTGTATTTTATTTTCCAAAGAAGTCAGACTCGCAGCAAACACAATAGTTCCTTCAAGTCGTCCTAAGCGGTGTGTTAGAGCCGCTTCGATGAAAGCTTTTCGTGTGAGAATCAATTTCTATACAAAATTTGAGCTTACGAGTACGTCTGCTGTTGATATAACAATTGGCTAGAAACTCACTCCTTCGCTTTTACGTTTATATTATTTATATTTTTTATTTTTAACCTACGATGCCAAAAATACGAGATAAGATAAGGTTAGGAGCACTCCACCCACAACTCTAAGGCATAAGAGGCATATATCAAGAGAATACTTTTTGATTTTTATTAAGTATATATTTTAAATTAGTTAACAGCCCAAATTTAATTTAAATCAATTATTATTTTTTTAAATATGGCTATCCACGGATATCACGGAGGTTATCACGTTCAACTCAATAAAATCTCAAGCCTCCTAGTATTAGTGGAGACATGTATTGAACACATCAAAGTTGTAAGATTATTTGCTCCTGTGCTCATATATATTTGTAGTAGTACCTGCCTACGTTTTTGCCCGTAATTGTATTAACGACATTCTCTTTATGATGCTATAAAGTCGCCCAAAAGCATTATTTTCATTAGAGTTTATTACTGACATGACTTCTGAATTTGTGAGTTTTTCCTTGCATATAACTGGGTAGGCAGAGGGAACCTAGTTTTGAGACACTCCGTTCCCCACTAGTCAATTTTCGAGATATTATATGTTGAGTGGCGTAACTCAACGCGGCGCTTTTTCTTATTACCAAAGGCAGAAAGTGAAAAAGCTGCGTCGCGTGGCCCCTATAAAATATATTGTATATACGAGTAGGTACCTATATGAAGAGCAAAGGGCACGTGCATCCCACGCGCGTGTCATAGTACATATATTGTATGTACCTACCTACTCGACGTACGTCGCGACTCCATAAGGATTCGATTCCGAGTCGGGGGAATGAATTATATTCACTTTGTTCGCTCTTACAAGACAAAATTTTGCAAATACAACACGCAATGTCTCGAAAATTGCGCAGTGTCTTAACCCTATTTCATAGGCTACAAATAGCGTGATGCTAAAACAAAACAATTTTGTACAGAGACATAAGCGATAAGAATATAATGTCAGTTATTGTTTTCGAGTATAACTGACAGTAACGTGGTTTAAGTTTATGCTATCCTATCAAACATCCTTATACAAATTACAATAATGCGGTAAAAATCATATTAGAAGATTACAGATTAAAGTAATAAAAAAATATATTAGGCAACATTTCTATTTTAACTATTCTGTTTTTGATTGGGACTAAACGGAGAATTTTCTTAGTTGAAGCGGGCGAAGCTGCGGGTGAGCGGTTAGTATAATATAATTATTTCCTCGAGTGGGAATCGAAGCTACAACCTGTTACGTTAACACTCACACGCTTCCTCCAACTGGCAGGGAGTATTTTAACACTAGTGTTAAGATTTTCCCGTCCCGTTAAAACTTTTCTCAGTTAGTCTTAGTATTAGTTCTCAGGTTCCCTTTGCCTACGCCCTAATCTTATAATTAATATACAAAGTGACACTCCACGGTGTCACGTGTTGTCCTAACGAGGAATCAAACCCCACAACCTCCCCTCCAAACACTACGCCACTGTGTACCACATACTTTATTATGAACAAATACGATTTTTAGTACAACATAGCATATCTATAGTATTAAAAAATATTTACACTATTTTCAAGCTTATTTTTATTGGCGTAAAGGCTAAAACTACTGACGTAAAAATGTTTGCTTATAAATGATTTTAAATGTTATTGCCTCAATGATAAAGTATAATTTTCATTATTTTAATTTTATTGTATATAAAGTTAAAGTAGGGAGCGCCGGGATTCCCCTACGTTCGCATTTATTGCTGCTGTAATTGATTATTTGGTTCGTTTTAAATTATCATGTAAAGTAGATTTTGTTCCTCGTACGGCGCTTTCAGTGGTATTCGTTTTGTCTGGAACATATTTTTTAGCTGCTTAACTCAGCAGGGCAGGCCGAGGCACCCTAAAATACTTTGTTCACCTCAATTTCGTGCAGTTGCGTGTTGTGGGTCAAAAGTCAAAACTAAACGCCGCATTTTTATTTTTCTTTAGGTATACTATAACAAGGTAGGACAATTACCTTAAAAGAACCAACCAGAACTACTACTGGTTCCAATTAAAAAATAATATTTTTGTATTGGATAATCCACTTCGAGGAAGGATATGGTCTTATTATACATCATGGACAGGATGGAGTGTCTTAACACTAGATTCCCTCTTCCTGTTCACCTGTGTGTGTGATACAATAAATACATTAAAAGAATACATAATGAAATAATATATTAGGTGTCATACAAAACTCTTAGTTAGTTTCATTTGACAATGGGATTTGACGGGCTGAGTAAGCATGCACGTTAGTCGCTAGCTATACCTTATTATACTTACTGCCTCCATCCGGAAAGTGGCCCAAAAACTTCCTTAAGTATAGCACTAAATGTAATCCACTAAGCCAACCACGACAGACGAGCACGTAATTATAAGTAACCCCATCCTAAAATACGCTTTAATATCCGTTCTATCTCACATTTATTAAACAAGCTAATATAAATACAAAGAAGCCGTCGTAAAAGTGTTATAACCGGGAAAAGTGTTATTTTTATTACGCAACTTTACCTTTTTTAATGAAATAGAGAAAATAAGTTGTTTTAGTACTCAAAATCAATAATATTTTTGTTTGTAGCTCCATGTCTTTATCACGCATGTAAATGCGGGAAAAAGGTTAGGCAGAAGAGAAGTGAGAAATTAGTGTTAAGACAGTTGGTTCAAACACACAACAATGCGCACTAAGTTATGGAAATAAACGTCACGCTTTGTCTTGTTACTATAGCGATGAAATGAAAATAATTAATTCCGCCGTTCATTCATAAGTATAGCCTCTACATATAAGGCTATTAAATACGTAGAAAAGTAAAGAGATTTGGTCATTAAGTTGCCAGCGGCAAATTCTTAATGACGCAAGAGTTTTGCATGCGTAATGAAATTTGTTAGATGTGGCGTTCAGTTCAGCCACTCATCATGCAATGCCGTCGTCGGCAGAATTCGTCGAAAATTGAGCAACGGAGTTATTAATAGGTAACGGAGTGTCTTAACACTAGGTTGCCTCGATCCCTCTGCCTTCCCTGCTGTGAGGAATACATACTACATACGCGAAGCTACAGTAATATTATAAAAATGGATTGAGGTTAGGCCACTTGCCTCACAAGCGTCATCTAAATGTAGGTTATGTGTGAGCCTCTCGAAGCCTGGCCGTGTATTTGCACGATATTGTTTCTATTTGTATAATATTTGCGCTTCTGGTGGGTGGTACGTACAATACATATTTACAGCGTCTGACTGTAAACGCGATGGTTGTGAGTTCATTCACTTTTGGGTAACGACACAAAGCGTATCACTGAGGTTCCGTCACTTAAACAGCAATGTCTCAATTATTTGACTACAAATGGGGAACAGAGGGTTTCTATTGCCTACCGAGCTGTGCGGGATACATCCTGCAGTTAATATTTATATTTAAATTATTTTTATTTCCCCACTCTGGCGTTAGTTTCTGCCCCTCGAGCACGCAATGTCTTGAAAAGTGGCCAGTATCTGGGGAACGGAGTGTCTTAGCACTGGGTTCCCTCTCCGCCCTCCTCCGTCTCTGAGCGTACTCCTATGCGGCAAAAACTGCCAAAATATTTCACCACTACAATTTGATGACGACAAATAATTTTCAAATAGTACATTCATGTCAATAACACAGATGTTGCTATTAGAGGAAATATTTTTTACCATATTATTTTATAAAATATAACCTGGAAATGGGTAAAACACATGTTTTTTCCAAGCTGAGTCTTCCCTCGCGTATGAAAAGTTGAGTGATTTATCTATTTTGATACTTTCTTATTAATCATTCACAAGATCAAAATATACTTTCCTTTTTAGATCTCTTATATACTCGTACTGTGCACCCGCGAGTACGTCACACATCATCTGCAGACGCTTTGTGGCCCGGCGCCACGAGCGGCATCCCTCCTGAACTGACTGAGTCAGCAGTTAGAACCCTGGCTCAAGATAATTTTTGAATGCAAAATAATTTTAATGCAACCATTCTCCCGAGTGAAAATCGAACCCACAATCTCCTCAAAGTTATTGAAACTTTTTAAAGAATATCCTGTCTAAGTACACAGACATTGCAGGAAACGAGAGATATGATAATAAGTTAATAGACTTAATTAGACAAGGACTTCTCCCCAATTAACTGGGGAGGGTGAGCTTTAGAACAGCTTCATTTTCATAGAACATTTGTAATTTCAGTACAGAATGTCTTATTTTATTATACTTTTTAATAAGAATTACGATTAGGGCTAGTTTTTTGTAAAGTTGTCATGTTTGAATATTACTAAGATCAGCTTCATTTTACTTATTTTTCATTTTATTCATTTTACATTTTTCTTCATTTTTTTTTTTTAATAATTCTCTTGAGTGGGGATATTGTTATATACCTAATATTAATGATAAATCTCGACTTGTCAGCCAAAAATACATAAAATGCATAAAAAAACCACAACTTATTACATTTTACTTTAAAATAGATCCTTGTGGCCGTCGCGGTGCTGCACAACGTCTAACTGTAAACGCGCCCGTTGTAAATTCTCGGGGGCAATATATATCTTTTCATTTCCTCGCCCTTGTAACAAGACAAGGCGCGGCGTTGAGCTCCTTAACTTTCCTCTTGATGCACTATCTATTAATGAAAGCTGTATTAAAAACCGTCCCACCTATATCGTTGGAAACTGCCTTGTTATATGCTACGTAATACACGACGATAACAACTCCAGCTAGCTCTTCCTTGCCCCCACCACTTGCTATTTGCAGAAAATGCGTTAAGAAAAAAGAGAACGTATTACCTTTTACTGTAGAACTTTCTTCATCTCTATATTATAAAACTTTTTTTCAGTACTCCTTCTACCTAGACCAGTATTTATTCAGGTTTTAACTTTTGCTTCATTGTAGAGTTTACGATATTTAAACTTTGTGCGACCAGGCCAGGTCAGACTAACGCTAATTGTAGCTTAAATACTGTCGTTTCGAACAAAAACGTGTTATCAAATGTGCTCGTAATACATGATATGAACCTAAACTCAATGGTTGGTCGTATGGTTTACTGGACTGCCCTGGTGTTATTTATATTTTATATTTGTGTATACGCAATCAATAAATAATTATATTAATTAATACAACGTTACTCCAAAACTCAGAAGGCAGCGATAAATCTTACAAAGTCAATCTCTTGATGGATCGTTAGAATTTTCAGAGTTGTGCCAAAATTACGGAAACCGTAAGTTTAAATACTGTTTAATGTATTAGCGAGCTTTCTGTTACGTGGATGGACTATGATGATCGTGGGTTCAAATTTAATTGAGGTAAAAATGATAAAAAAGCAACTTCGTACTGTTTACATAGAAAGCTTAGTGTAAGTATAACATGCGCCATTGAGGGTTCCGTACAACTATTGTATATTTTTTTGGATATCTTTTCATTTATTTGTGCGGTTTTTTTTTTGAACTCTTGGACCAAACTCGTGACACTGTATGTTGAGCGGTGGACTTTTCTGAAATATGTGATATAAATTCACATACCAACGTATGTGAATTTATATCACATATTTAAATGTATATCAACGTGATTATAAATCACGTTGATATACATTTTATTTTTTTTCATGAAAGATACCTGGACTCGAATATCTATACAAATATTATGAAACTAAAGAGTTTGTTTGGTGGAACGCACTAATCTCATTAATTTGTACTGGATAGCCCATTTGTCAAAGAAGGCTGTATTATGACACAATGGTATCGGTATCACCGACTCTGCAGTCAGAACTATCTCGGGTGCAGAATATTGTATCATGTGTCAAACATAATTCTTACCCATTTTAATACACACACACACACACACACATACATAAACATACTCACACACTAACACATACTCTCTCATACGAATAATCACACATACACATACTCACACATACTCGATGTTACGCTTGACGTGATAATTACGCTTTGTTCATTGATTAATAATTTTGTAAGTCTAGTTTTTTAGTTTTTTCTTTTTTTGTTTTGACGATTTTGAAAGATTATACAGGGTGGAAGAGGCAGCGCTCCTTTTACTGAAACTGCATATAGGGTAAAATATTTCAAACCCAAAAATAAAAAAATTAATCAAGGTACTTCAACGGTTTGGACGTAGGATTTTTTTTTCATTTCACGATTTTTATCCATACCTGTATTTCGTGTGACGCACACATCCGTATGCGACGTTGCCGGTTTGACAGGTAAGTGTGTGCGTGCCTATGTTATACTTTACAAATGGCGTTTTATTTTAAAACGATAATTTTATTATTTATTTTGTTTGAAAAAAAAACTTTTTCATTTTTGAGAATTATTTTTTTTCCGAATTATATTAGGATTTTATAGAGTAGTTAAAACTGTGGTTTCATTTAAAGTGGCGCTGACAATTCCACCCTGTATAGTGTTTCTTATTTTCCCCTTTATGTTTATGCACTGTATATTTATAATATTTAACTGATAATGAAAGCTTCAAATGTCTAAAACGTCATTAAAAATTGTTTAAGGGGCAAAGACGCTGGTGGCTGTGACACAGTTTATACTAGTACGGCTACCAACGCACTCCTCTTCACTCAAGAGGCAATTTGTTAAATTTAAGTTGATTTCAATAAATATATTTGAATTTGAATTTGAATAGACCACGCGGGCGAAGCCGTGTTTAAAAGTTACTTTTAAATAAATTTAAGCTTCATATCTGTCTATCCGTTTAAAAAAGGATTGTTTTCAATATACGCACGTTTTATTCCTTTAAATATGGGAAAGTAGTATAAAAGTTCTATACATTGAAATATAGTCGCAAATAAAGGATCTTAATTAATATGGACATCTATCTATCTATCTTTTCTTTTTGCGCCACGGAACCCTAAAAAATCTTGGCAGTGATACAAAACCGGCCATTACTAATAGAAAACAATAAGAAATCATAAAATTAACCTAATTATGTTATTAAGCCTTTCATTCCATGCCCCCACATTGTTTAAAGTCTCTGTGACTAGTGCTGTTGCGCGCAAAATGCATTGTCCTTTGTGCGTATTCTGGTTTTTGTTCTCGTTTGAACGTCGCATCGTCTGCATTCTACACTCCTATGATTTATGTCAAAAGAATATTTCTTTATTATCTGTATCAACAAGTTATTGTAGAAAAAATTATAATAAATGTGTACTATTTTTTACTTTGTATAGTGGAAATTATTGCATAGTAATTAAACGCCGCAATTTATTGAAACATATCAGGGAAAAAGATTTTTTTTGTAAATATAAAGAACAACTACCTCCATTCCCTGAACACCATTTCCATTTATTAATATGTAGACTTTTAATTATAAATATTTTATAGCAAACGTCTAAAATATTTCTAACTTTAAATTAAATAAAAATAATTAAATTAAATAAAAAATTAAATATTTATAATTTTAAATTATAAATATTTTAGACGTTTCCCTAAAATATATTAAATTTTGACACAATTATTGTGAGTAGTTGGTACTTATTGGCCCTAATTGCCCGAAAAGAAGTAGTACAATATATAAATTAAAAATTACATTCCGGATAATCCGGATAATTTTAGTTTTAGACCAAATATCTATAATAATATATTATATACGTAGGAACTTCCTTCCACGCGCCATGCAACTGTGGAATGGCTTACCCGCGGCAGTGTTTCCAGGTCGATATGACCTGGGTACTCGTTGGCATTGTCTTTTTCCATAAAAAATAAACAAATGTAGGTATGTTTATAAGTCTATAATATGAATATAATGAAACTTCATGTTTGTTTTAGTCATAGTTATTTTCAGCTGCACGCTTTATTCCGCATGTAGCAGAGTAGGCAGAGGGAACCCTAATGTTAAGACACTGCCACATGGCGCCGCATTTTTGAGACATTGCGCGCGAGTGGCGGCGTTGTAGTCAAACAAGCCAAAGCGTAACGTTGAGTTCCGCCACTCACCACGAAGATCTCGAATATTGGACGGTGCGTATGAAACGGAATGTCTTAACACGTTGAGCGCCATGTCAGCCATCGATGGCTGTCACTAGACTTTCCGTTTAGGCCGCGTCAGCCATCGGTGGCTGACAGCGTGTAACATGAGAACTATAAAATTTTACACTATTTTACGGAATTACAGAAAATTTATTTAAAATTTACTTAATTTTGTATCATTACAGGATTAATGGGATTCATTGTAACATGTCAAACATAAAAATGGTTTTCCTTCACAAGTATCACAAAATGTTACAACACGCTTGGTCTTTCTTCTTGCCATCACTCTACCATCTTTTCTTACATTTTTGTCACAACATAATTTACAGTACTTTCGAACTTCAGAGACTTTTCCCGATTTTCTTTCGAGTTTGTGTTTTTTTCCGGATCTTCTTGCAATTCTGCTCCTGCAGTACCAGCGCTTCGAAGCGGCGCGCGTGGCCTGAACGGGATTGCTGTAGAAATACGCGTGGCGCTCAACGAGTTAACTACAAGATTCCCTGTGCCTACTCTGCTATTTGCGGAAAACAGCTTAAAATCTAAAAAAAACAGTTTTTAAAAAATTGCAGTCTATTTTAAACCTTTCCATAAATGTAACAACAACAACTTCCAAAAGCACCCCACGTTTCTTCATTTCCTGTAGACAACTAAAAACGGCTGGTATTCAACAATTACGTCCTAGAACTCGTCTAGACCAGTCAATAATTACGTGATGGTCGGCATATGGTCATCATTAGTGAACACGACGGGTAATACACTCCTGAATAATATATCTTGGAAAAATTTCCACTTTATACCAAGCCTAGCTGCGTTCACAATATTTTTTGCACCCAGAATCATACCCTGAAGAACATCCGACTAATAAGATAAGCCTTAGGAATGTCCTGAGGCTATTCTTATATAGATATGTTTTGTTATTAAAATACCTTTTAACGATGTTTTTGTTATGTTTTACCGACTTTGATTAAAGATGGTTGTTCGTTTGACTTATTAGTATGTATGTATATTTAAGCTTTTTTGTTAGGACACTCCAGTTGCCACGTTCTTCCTAATATACCAGACATTGCAAGACGGAACTCAACGCTGCGTTTTGTCTTCATAACAGAGCTAAGAAATAAAAATATTTTATTCCCCCGAGTTTAATTTTAAATTATCGACTTAAAAACCGTAACATTTACAGTCAAATCACTTTGTTGAGGGAAAGTTCCGCCAGTCAACACGCAATGCCTCTACTTACCCCGCCTACCCTGCTAGCTGTTTGCGGGATACAGCGTAAAGCTGATTTCATTTAATTTTTTTTACAGTTTTTATTTTTACAGTCGATGCGCTGAAATTTCCGTGTTAGAATAATTTATTTAACTATTGTTTTTATTTATTTCATATTAAAATGGACTCGGGTATATAAATAATATTTCGTAAGGAATTTTGATGATATCTAGTCAAAACTTAAGTGTCATTTTGCAATAAATAGCGGCATAGCGTTTTGTAGGCTCGAGTCCCACTTGGGAAAATAAATTATTGAATATTTTTATTTAATTGCTTTGATAGCAAGTCAAAGCGTGGCGTTCTGGCATTCTGAAAGTTGGCATATCTACTACATCAGTACACTTGTAATACAAATAAATGAAAATTGAACCCATTTCAACTTCATCACATTTTGATTCTTTACGTTGCGTCACGAAGGAAGGAAGCCCCCCTCAATTTCCCTCGCAGAAGATTTGGACCTTTGATAAGGTCTGTGACGTATAATTTAGGTTGACTTTATCTAAAACGATTTTACAGCATCCCTGACACGGATTGATCATCTGAGCCTCTTGTACCTGTAATCTCTAAGATTGCTGATAGTTTTTACACGCATATACCTACTAACGCCACAGGCTGCGAGACGCGGGGACTACAACGACTAACGTAATGTAATATAGCCTATAGCCTTTTCCGATAAATGGACTATACCCGCTACGCTAAGTTTATTTCTATTCGAACCAGTAGTTCCTGAGATTAGTGCGTTCATTCAAACAAACTCTTTTTCTTTTTATAGATTATCGTTAATAAAAGAAAGACAAAATATCGATCGATATTGGTAATGAGGTTACCGTAGGTGTACTGCAGCAGGTGAGGTCCCTCACCAGGTGACCCTCGTCCCTTTCGTTACTGTAATAAGATTTGCTCCTTGCTAAGGCGATGCGAGAAGACGTCTCGCCTCACCTTAGTAAGGAGCGCTTAATTTAGAATTGGTTGTAAATTGTCGTGAGCAATACGTCAACTTCACGCGTTCTCCCGCATAGCAGGATAAGCAGAATTCGTTGAAAGTTAATGTTAAAACACTACGGCCCAACTTTTCGCCGAATGTTTAACATCGGAATGAGATACTACTCGATGCTACCAAGCTTCATGCTTTATCTCGCACATAGCAGCGTCAGCAGAGGGAAACCCCCCGAATTCTGGAGGCTTTGCGTGTTGAATGTTACGAAAGCGAGGATTGAATCCACAACCCCTCGCGCTTACTGTCGCACGCTTGTCCCCCATACGCCACAACAGGCTCTGCAACATGCATTATTTTTTTTTAAAAAAATATTATACCAAGGGGTGGTTTAATATAATATATAAAGGACATGAGTAGGTCAGTGTGCGCTATTTCCGGCGGCGACGGACTACTTCCGCTTCGCCCCGACACGACAAATGGCCGATGAGGTTAACAAAACGTTCGTTTTGTGTGAAATATGTTTGCGGAATAAGTATTTATATACATATGTAAGATCAACACTTGCACAGTACCCAGGGCTTACGGCCGAAGTGCGGAGCGCTAGAGTCCCGCATACGACCCTAAGGATCGCCGCGACCGCCGCTTGTCGATTATGTACGCACTAGCTTCCATTTGTTCGACAACTAGTGGGAAACAAGGAGGAAAAAATAAAACAAGCGTCTCAAATAATATTTAAATAGAAAATAATATTCAAATTACTCAAAAATGATAAAAAAAACCAGTATTAAGAGCCCGATCCCGACCCCGTTTGCCACGCGCCGCCTAATTGACATCAACGTTTCGCTGTGTTTTGTACCAGAGTGGGGAAATTGAAATAATCTGTTCCCTCGAGTGGGCATCGAACTCCGTCACGTTTACAAGCAGCCGCTGTGTTGTGCCGCCTCAACGGCCTCTCTTCGTAATGTGTTCCTTATTTTATAGAGACTATTTAGAGTTGGATCAATCCGTCACGACCGATGTTTTAGTTTCATTTATTAATTTAAACTACTACTTTCTGAGATTAACACAATCAACCGAACAAACTCTTCAGCCTTATAATATTAGTAGGTACACATTTGGCCCCGTGAAATACTTTTCTAAGTCAAAAATGGCGTAATACTTAGTTACGCTATAGTTAATTTATGCTTCCATTGTAGTGGGAACGAAGTGCGATGAAGCGACGCACCCGTTTGAGCATGAGGCGACACTTCCGCTCACGTGTCCACCATTTACATGTAGGTGACTTATATCATTAAAAAAAGATGTTTCTATTTTTTTTATTTATTTTATGAATCTTTTATAATTTTACAGCGTAGTGTAGGGGAAAATCAAGAGAGGATTTATCGAAATTCCTACAGAAATGAGAAAAACGGAGTTTTCCATTTCACATCCCAAACAAAGTTGTGTGCGACGACTAGTTCTATCATAAACTAGCAAGAAATATAAACTGAAGTAGATACAAGTATGAAACAATAAAGTACCCACCTCTGCCGTCTGCCGTCTGCCCTCTGCCCTCTGAGCTTAATTAGAACAGTTGTAAGCAGCAACGCTATTGTTACTCCTGCGTAAACAATTCACTTCTCAAAATGAGGACCTCCTTTTTAACCGTATTTTACAAATGTGGGTTTTTCGCTAATATTTAGTTATTTTTCTAAAATATTTTATTTGTTAAGTGCTGCCTAGAAAAAAAAAATTTTATAATTACACAACATAATTTTGTAGCGGTGCATAAAATAAAACCTTCCAAATTAAAACAATACAAAACCCATTGTCTACGAATAATATTACTGTGACATATGGACATGACGAAATTATAATAAATTCCGATTTTTGCCATTTGGCTACGGAACCTTAAAAAGTGTTTTCTTCATTTATCAACTACTAGTTTCCAAATAAAAGTTAAGCGAGAAGCGAATAGAAATATTCGTATACCTACCCGAGGATATCTCGTTCGACAATGACGATAAAGCTCCAATCCAGCTACACAAAAAGCTATTCAAGCTCAATAGGCTTTTGTTTTCACGGAGATAGTCGCAGGTTCAATTTTTGTATGGCTTTAGTTTTAATCTGGAACAATAATAATAGCAGGCCTTCGTGGCACATCGAGTGATCGGCCATGTTGAGAGTGATGCTATTCTATTACCCGGTTAATATCAGTGTAGCCTTAATAAATTAAAGAGTTTCATTTGAACTATGACTGTATCCGCTTTAAACGGGGGTGCATTAGTCTTAAGTTTTATTTTGTATTTCTTTTAATAATGTAATATTATCATTACTAGTGGATGTAATAAATATAAATAAAAAGAATGTTACATTGCATAGTAAAAGAATCCTCGAATGTATACGAAGTGAGCTGTCAAATTATCCGCTAGTTTCAATAAATTCACATTTCCCTTCCATCTCATCCGTGTCGTCTCTCGAACTCAACGCGTCCTACTTTAAGATTTCCCAATCGCAGCATCCCTCGGCAGACGAGGCTAAGGACAGCGTGTCACCGATAAAATGTTGTAAAGTCGAGTGCACGAGCGAACACTAATAAATACTGGAAAACTATAAATATTCTTATTTAGATCGTAGGGACGGGGCCATTGAGGACGTGACGGTAAACGAGAAAGTAGCGGGTTTGATTCTCGCGATTTTAATTTCCTCACTCTGGTAAAGAGTAGCCATGAGTTTCTTTGCCTGGATCTTCTCATAAGCTCAACTATTTGAACGGGCTTTTTTCAAGTCAAAATTGCACATTTTTTTTAAGTAAATGTTAAGCATGGAAAAAAGATATTTTGACTTTGACTTTGGTAAGAAGAAAAACAGCGGCGTTAAATTACACCTCCAGTGGTGTAATTTGTGTGTACATGTACCGTGCAGAAAGATACCGGAGTGTATTGATACTAGTTTATCACTGTCTAATCTAAAAAAATAAAATAAGGCGATAAAAATATGGAAGGTGTTAAACAAAGTTCTTAGAAAATATCCTCAAGTAACGAGTGTAAGCCAAGTTTTTGTGGGGTTAATTAAATGTTGCGTTCTTTCATCTTTGCCATTCATTCAAGTCTTGGAATTTTAATTTTGTTTTCTCAATCTGACTAAACAAAGCTCGGCATTAACTTTGATGCTTTGCCACGAGGTCTCTAAAAACGAAGGTTACACGTTGTTATGCTAACACAGTTACCCACCCTGCTGTGCGGAGTGGAGCTGAAAACGGTATTCATCACAGTTATTTGGAACTATGGAACTATGTAATAAACCTAACACTACTCGAACTACCATACGAGTGTACTACGCCTTACAGTCTAGTAGGTGTCATCGAGAAGCCCATCCCTTTGTTCTTGACTCACTGGCACAGTTGCACTTTTAGTCTTCCATTTTCCTCATTTTTTTCGACTTCTACCACCATTTTCTCCCGCGGATGGTTTTGTTTATAGTTCCATTCAAAATCATTGTTTTAGTTCGTCTCTTCTCTTGATTTATCGGTTCCCTTTAATGTTGGAAGATTAGATGAGCTTTTATTTTGTATGTTTCTTTGTTGGTTCTGTTTAGTGGTTATGTAAAGTATTAAAATTGTCTAAGATATCTAGGAAGTCAGATCCTAGCCAAATCATGTTTAAGTTATTTTTCTGGTCAAATCGAACAAATGTTATATTGCAATGTTATACAATTATAATAGAAAATCTAACGCGCCAATCAATGTTACCACGTCGAAGCAACCAAAATGAATCATTGCCCTGATTGGAGATCCTAACTCGGAGACTAACAACCGTCAAGGATTTGCAATGAAACTCTGTCCCCATGCGGTACTACTGACTACCACATTTTTTAGTCCGTAGCTGTGTGTTTATAACACTGTCCTCCATTTGGTGGTTTGGGATGAAGAAATGGCTAAAAATATCTGTAAGCCAACAGCGAGCCGAGGGAGGCAGAGGAAGACCTCGGTTGACCTTCGGAAACTTCGATTTGGAAGTATCGATCATACTGTAGGAAGATCATGTAAAAATCATGGGGAGCCCTCGGAGATAATATATGAAGAGGTAAATGTCAGTGGACGCGGCGAATGAGGTATACAGAAATCACAAATCTCTGGATACCGAGTGAGGGATTAAGCGTGAAGCTAAAAAAATATATAATTAACGAAAGAATAGTGATTTATCACTATTGCAATACTAATTCACTAATATACGTGTCGCCTAGAAGTTAGAACCAGCTCGTCGGTTTATTCATACTCCCCGTTCTACCAAATTGCCTTTTATAATGCAAGCTCACTCTCGTCGCCTTGCCAGCTATTTTGAAACGCTTCAATTTTTAATGTTGTTACTTTATTCAACGACTTTGGTTAGTTTGTTCAGTGTTTTGGTTAATTTATGAGTTAGTTCAGTTCAGTTCAGTTATTTATTTATGGCGCTTCGAGTTACGAGTTAAAAAGTGAAAGGTGCAAGGTCGTGTCCTCCATCGTGACAGCCGGCACGCCAGAGTAAGAGCAAGAAATGAAAATATTAAATATTAAATGTGTTTCCTCGAGTCGGAATCGAACCCCCAGCGCCACAAGTGAGCGCAGTGACACATACAAATGCATTTCGACACTCCTGAAACTAATGAGGCCTAACAAATTACAAAACGTATACATATATAAACAGTGATATGCTACAAACTGAGATCCTTCACATCTTGCCATATCGAAATCGCTATATAGATATTCCAATGATTTTAAGGTAAGATTTTAAATAAACGATAATTCAGTGATGATAATTCAATTCATTAAAGTATGCAATTTTTTATGTTGTCTGACTCGCGACCACCGACCGTACATATGTGTGGTCGGTGGTCACACGCAATAACAGCGAATACACAGGCTATAATGATAAGCCTAGTTTTGACATCTTCAGAGTGTAGAGCAATAATTTCCAGACTTAGGAAAGAAAAATACTTCATTAGAAAAAGTTCCTCTTGAAAACCGTCCAAGCGCTCTGACCACTAAACCATACGTTCTCATCAGCCTACGTCGAAATCGTCTCACTCATCATGAAATCTCAGAAACTACAAGTGCTAGGAATTTGAAATTTTGCATAGGAGTTCTTTATAGGACGTAAGTGCTCGAGAGACGGGAATTTGCAATATTCGATTCTTAAGAGGATGAAATAAAAGTTGAAAGTTTGTATGGTAAAAAAATTAAATCGCCACCGATATTTATAAGATTTGAAATTTAGACTCTTAAAAATATTTCATTGAACACGTGTTTTATAGTTTATTAGGATTAACCCACTAATTTTGATAAATATATTTAATAAATGTTCGTATAGTCCAAGCGGGCGAAGCCGCCCAAGTCAACTGGTATTATATATTATTATGACAACTGAAGGACACAGGAGCTAACTAACCGTGTCAACGGGACGCGTGACACGTGGAGGGCACTGCACACCTCACTCACTACACTGCTTGGTTAGCATCATTAGTTTTAAGGATTTTAGCTTTTAGTCTGTATGTAATTAATTTTAATTATATTATGCCGTATATAATCTCATAATCCATAGCCTTACCCGGTAAATAGATATCTTTAGCAAAGTAGGCAGAGGCAACCAGGAAATCACTATTAAGACACTCATGGCAGACATCTCTCAGAGGCATTGGGTTTCGAGTAGCGGAGCTCAAGGCAAAGCGAGACGAGTCTACCAACTCTTATATATTTTTATAATGGATCTGAATTCACAACTATCATCATCCATATACCTACTGAGCCACTGTGGTGTTTACCGTTAATGTACCAATTTATATTATGAAATGAAATTGATCGTCTCACAAGTTTGCACCATTCGAGAGCCAAAGGTCACGAAGTCTAGAAGTCTGTATTAATTCTATAGAAGTTTTGAATTTTGTATTACGTGTGAGGTCGAAATGGCACAGTGGTGGGATCCGCTCGCGACTTCGCCCGCTTGAACTACGCAATGATTATTTTTAATCTGAATTATCGTGTTGTAATAAAATGATATTAGATCATTTTTAAGATAATTGTCATACGTTTGAAAAGTTTTAGCAAAATCTTTTTCTTAATTTTGTAGCAATTTTGTCAAACTAAATATTTTGTATTGATATAACTTTCTTTATTTATGAACCGATTTAACTGAGTGTCTTGTCACTACGGTCCCTCAGCCGGCATACATCTGGAATAAAATGTGAATCTTAATAATAATGGATAAATGTAGTTCCCGTTTGTTCGGTGAGTGAGTGAGAGGGTCAGACAGCAATGTCTACCCCCATATTCCTACATCTAATACCGGATGAGCTGTTGAACCAATTATATGTAAACAACAGGATGAAAACACAATGAACATGACAACCACGTAAAGTTTGTAAGAAATGTATAAGAACTTGTAACGCGATAGCAGAGTGTTCTCGCACTACGTTCTGTTTGCGTTATCTGATAAACAGAAAATAATTGACTGGTGGCTTGATGACTTGGGCGTTTGGTCGGAGTTTGATACAAATGCACAATTATGGTATACGTCTGCATACACAAAGGGTTTAGTCACTCCGTTCTCCAAGCACCGCCCAATTTCGAGTCACGTGGTGAGGCATTGCGTATGTGACAATTTGCTGAAGTCAACGCCGCACTTCTCCTCGTTATTTTTTTGTTTAGTTTTTATCGAACTCACTGTGGCACGGCGGCCTCATCTACATATATTCATATTGCATATACAGTACATGCAGTCGTCATGCTCGTCTCTCCTCAGTTCGTTGAAGGATCGTCCCACTGTCGCCTCTCAGCTGTTTAATATATTTGCACACATATGTTTGGTGGTGTCGAGCTCTTCGCCACTCAACACGCATCATAGGTCCCCCCACTCTTGCAGGTCAGGTCTACATCACTGTTGAATGAAACTGTCAGGCTAGTTACATTAACTCTAATACTCACCTTGGGGTTGTCACCAATTAATAATATATTAATAACTAAAGTGAATTACCGCGTGACGTTTCAATTTATCTAATTAAACAATTGATTATTTTTTTAAAATTTTAGTGCATACGTCATTTTTTTAATAGTTAGATTTTACATTGTATACCACATATAGCTTAGTGTCAAGACACTCCGTTCTTCACTTTCCTTTTTGGGTTACCAATGATGTATAATAGTAAATATACCTATGCGATTGATCCGATTAAAGAGTTTCATTTAAAATGGCTAATAATCGTAAAAATCAAAGATCTTATTAAAAAATAGTTGAAAATTGCCCAAAGTGGCATAAAGTGGCATATGGCGGGCTGCTGATGTATTGTCGTGGCGCAGTAGTGGCATAGCATTGCGATACTTGCATGTTCGAATCTCAAGCAAGGGGATGCTTTTGTTTATTAACATAATATTTTACCGATCCGATACCGCATTTAGAACGTGCCATACGCAACGATTATTAATTGCATTTGACCCCGAAAGCGAAGCAGCAGGGAAAAACTAGTGGCATAAAAAATTTCGTTAAATATTAAGTTAGTTGAAATTCCGGTTAGTTAGTTAGGTTCTGTTAATTATGCTAATTTTAATAATTTAGATTTAATTAATGATGCACCCACCATTCCAGTTTGTATAGCGATTTTCGCCCACCAGCCCATTGATAGCAATATTCGATTAACGATACAAGGCGACTCATTGTATATACAAATACAATACGTATGTGATCGACCGATGCTCATTTAAAATCCATTATTGTTACCAATATTGCCACAGAGTTATAATCTTTATGTTTCTGGACGTTGGGTAGAAAATTCTGTACCAGTATTTCTAATTTACCGATCCCCATACACTATTGTTGGTTCAATCAAATAGTATTCAAAAGGACTTTATCGCTACATCGACCAATTTCGTTTCGCATTTACCAAGAACTGTTCCCGGCTTGCTCGGCCCTACTTTAGGGCTGAGTTTCCTTTGATTCTCTATTCGCTATCCAAACAATATTTATGTCGTTTTCAAGGGTTTTTAGTTTAATTATAATGCGTGGTTTATATATTTCATGGTTAAGGACTTCAAGGAGTTTGGCACGGGGATCGGGAGTTCGTTTTCTTTTTTAGATTCGCTATCGCCCTTTGTTTATGGGAAAAATATTGATAGAAATACTGGAGGGTTCTCTGGAAATTTATGTAGTATTAACCTAATATAAGAGATTATTATGCATATTTTTTTTAGGGTTTCTTACATCAAAAGAAATATATTCTTGACTCTGTCGCAGCCTCTACATGCAAGATATATCAGAAAATCTTACACTGAAAGAATTTATAAATAAAATAAGACCCAAAGTAAACTGTTTTTTTTTTAATTATTTCGTGATTATTCTCATGTTAATTATCTAATTTACTTCCAGGTGGTGAAGATGCATCAGCATCGATGTTCTCGTTATACTCGGAGCCAGTGGACGCGGTCGCGGCCGAGGGGGAGAGTACCCTGCTGTCCTGCGGCGCTCCGCCCCCCGCCAGGCTGTCGTGGCGGTACAGCGCCAACGCACCCCCCACTAGGGACCATACGCTGTCACGGGCTGATAGTTATCGGTATTTCTTTTTTTGTATTTATAGTTTGTTATACTTGATAAGGTAAACTGTATAATTTATCTATAAGATGACGGGTGTTATCGAATAGGTACATGTGTATGTCGGGTTTTTCGTTTTGTTTATAAATCGTAATCCCACAAACTGGCGTCGTCCAAGTGGCACCAGTCCAAATCCCACTGTCAATCCTACTTAACGTTAATTTTTTTTTACCTTTTTCTAGAAAAGTAATTGTTTATTTGCAATATAATAATTTCAGGAGGCAGCTAACAAACGGGTCGTTGTTAATAGAGAGCATGTCGCCGTCGCTGGCGGGGCAGTACCAGTGCGTGGCCGTCGTCGATGGGATCGGCACTGTTGTGTCGAGGGTCGCCAGTTTGTTCTTAGCTGGTAACACATTTGGGATTAAGTACATTTTTAGTTTACTAATCAATTATAAGGTACCATAGAGATACGTGTGATATATACTTGGCCAAACGTGATGACTCTTAGGTAGGTAACCAATACCTATAGTCTTGCCAAAGTGTTTCCAGTGTTTAGCGCTGTAAAACGTTATTATTAATATAACTTTCTTATCACATACTTATTTCTTTATGTATCCAGAGAAATATCAATATATTTCTTTTTCTTCTTCTTCTCGTTAAATAGAAGTGCCAGATATAGAAGACAACCCTCGCGTCATAATGGGGTTCCTCGGGTCGCCAGCTCTTCTAACCTGCCCCATACATTTACCATCAAGGCTGACTGTACGTATCGTACCCTCACCCTCGTCGGCCCTCCAGCCCGAGAGGCGGGTCTACTACGGTGCTGCTAAGATACATTCTCCACCACCTGTACTTAAACTGAATGTGAGGATTTTTTGAATTTTTAAAATATTTATTGTTGATAATTTACTTTTCTTTTTTGTTTTATTTAAATTTAAGGTTGAAACTTGGACAGTTTACTTTAATGTAAGAATATATTTAAGAAAATATGTAGGACATAATCATTTGAATGAGTTATTCAAAATACAAATCGTGTTTTCATATTCTATATAGACTATTGTAAGCACTTATGAACTCTTAGGGCTATGTCGATAACTTTCAACTATGTTAAAATATACATATATTTTTGGTATTTTCAGGTGACGTGGCTAAAAAACGGTTCACCATTACGCATGGAGGCGGCTAGAGTGTCTCTAACGCCGAGCGGGTCTCTCGAGCTGGACCCGTTGAGGAGCCACGACGCCGCCACCTATAGGTGTAGCGTGGCGTTGGCGTATTCAAATTCTAAATCCAAGTAAGATTTCAGTTTGCGGTCGCTTGTTGTAGAATACCGCCACTCAACACCGTATAGGAAACAGAATTACGAATGCGAATAACTTAACACTAGGTTTCCAAACCCTGCTGTGCAGGAAAAAGGGAATTGGTGTCATAGCGTGAGACAGTATCGAGGAGGCACGGGTTAAATGCCGGCAAATTTACTTTGACAATTACAATATTCTAAAATAAATGATATTTTTATCTCCACAGCCGACTATTTCAATGTTTCTTATTGTATATTTGTCAGGTTGGGTCCAGAGACCGAGCTTCGCGTGAACACCGACCACGCCAACGTAGAGTCGGCCCCGCGTTTTATTGCAACGCCACAGTCTGTTACTATAATGGAAGGTAACTCATTTTACTTTCTTCTTCTTCAGAGAATATCTTAAGTTGCAATATCTGGAGTTAAGCTCTGCAACTTAACATCCATAACGACAACAATTACGATGACTGGAATATTGTTTAACACTAGATTCTACCTAATGGAAGAGATGCGGAAAAACAACTAAACAATGTTCCAATTCACATTTTCGTGTTCAAGTTCAATGCATGTGTCAGAATCATGATAGTAGATAATATAAATAAAGATAAATTAGAATAATTCGAATTAATAAGAGGATTGTCGTATCGAACAAACATCAGAAGTGGATGGTAGCTGTAATGCTTTTAAATGATGTGATGCTAGGAGCAGTGCCGTGGACTTGTAACCACAATTGTAGGCTTCAGGGTACCCTTAACGTTATAACAACACTCGCCTTTCACTGCTCCAGCCCAGTATAGTTCCATACTTACGTATAACTTACCTGTACTATACTTACCACATTTGCAATCACAATACACATAATTGATTAACTTAACATTATAATAATGATAAATCTACTAACATTTATAATGAAGATAGCCGAGGATATATAATACATTTTACAATAATACTATAAGTCAAATATTATCGTATTTCTATTGTTTTCTATCACCAGCCAGCAAATCATAGGCAGATGTATCAAACTACAAATCAATGACAAGTGTCAAATGTCAATTACAAAACATTATTTATGTTAACAATCATATATGTATTATTTATTATTTAATGACCATTAATTCTATAAAGCTATTACATGCATCACACTTAGCCTTTGTTTACCTTGCTTGTATTGTTGCCAGGTGCATCGGTGACGTTCGAGTGTGCAGCGTATGGCAACCCCAAACCGGAGATGGTGTGGCTTAATAATGGAGTTGCCATCGATCTGAAGTAACTAATCATATTGTTTATAAAATTATAGAACATAAGTGTTTGTGTTTGCGAATGCGAATTTTGAAATGAAATAACACAATAGTACAATGTGCATCCCTGCCCAGCGACCTGGACTCGCGCTTCTACCTGTCGGGCTCGGGCTCGCTGCGCGTGGGGGCGGCGCGCGCGCCCGACGCGGCCGCCTACACGTGCCGCGCCGCCAGCGCGCTCGACGCCGCCGACCACTCCGCGGTGCTGCACGTCATGGTGAGTGTATGTCTCCGTGTGCATACGTGAGTAAGTGACGCCACCGTCGTCCTCTACTCTACTCTGAGATTAGTCTAGCAAAATGTATATTTATTATTGAAAGGAATCCCAATTGGGTTATACTCCCTCCCGCAGACGGCCCCCCGAGTAACTCTCAAACAAGCGCCGCTGGTGCGCGCGCGCACGCGCGGCGACGTCACGCTGCAGTGCGAGGTGCGAGGACGCCCCGTGCCCGCCGTCACGTGGCTGAAGGACGGGGAACCCCTCACACCTAATAACCATGATATTGTCCTGGTTGATGGGTGAGTAGTAATCTATATTATAATAAAGCTTAAGAGTTTGTTTGGTTGAAATGTATCGAGGAAGAATATAAGCGGATCACGTTCACAGTTACCTCCTGCAATGAGAAAGGTACAATCAACTGTAGATAATTAAAAAGATTTGATTTTAGGACGGACACGACTCGTAGACGAGTACATATTGTCACAAAGTGACTTAGTGACATATCTCTCTTCCCCAGCACGTCGCTCCGCATCCGCGGCGTGTTAGACGTGGACGCAGGTGTCTTCCAGTGCGCAGCCTCATCCCCCGCGGGCAGTGCGGTGGCAGCGTTGAGATTACTTGTAGAGGCTCATGGTTAGTGGGTTTGATGATTGTTGTTATAATGTTATCTTATGTATCTATTTTTCTTAAATAATTTAGTTACTTAAAAGTCAAATCATAGTAAAGTGTTGCCACAACAATATTTTAACATAATTTTATTTAATCCCAAACATTTTGTGTGTATTTAACAACAATTCAATGTAAGGGCATTTTCGTCAATGAAAGTGAACCGTGCACAACAACAACATAAATAACCTCCTCTTCCAATTCCTATAGTTTTATTTGTTGTTTTTTTTCTGTAATTATGGTGTTATTAATTATTTCTTATTTATTTTTATAAATGATTTTTCTAAATTATATTTTTGGTTTAATGTAAATGTTATTTAATTATATTTTTTTTGTTGGTTTATGTTTAGTTTACCCCAATTCCTTCCAGGCGATCCAAACCCGAATTCTTCATACATATTCAACACGTTATTATCGTCCGATCCGACGGAAGATTTAGATTTTCTAGGCGAGACTTCCTCCGCTTACACTTCTGAGCCATACTACGATGATTATAATGAGAATATATTAGAATTAGATGATTATTTTCACGCTGCGCCAGAACTGGAGGGTGGTTTAAAAGGGAATGCGACAGTGGTGTCCCCTCCGCGGGACTTGAAAGCGGTAATAGTGAAGCACAGGTTTGTCACGCTGAGCTGGCAGGAGCCTGAACACAAGATGGAAGATGTCAGTGGGTACGTTGTGCTGTACAAAGTGAGAGGTAGTGAGAGGTGAGTGATAGTCACATGTTCACTTTGAATTCTGTATTTTGTAATCTTTTTTGGGTTGTTAGACAACCAACACTATTTATTTGGCCTTTGTTAACGATGGCATAATGTATATTAAATCTTACATCAGGGCCAAAACGCTTTCGCCTTTAACTTGTAGGACAAATTCTACTTTGTTATTTTTTTTGTGGCCGTCTTAGGGCAGCGGCAAAGTTCGCTCGGAGGTTTTATTTTTTAACACTAATTTTCCTCTGCCTATCCTGCTATATTCGTGATACATAATAAAGATAAAACAAAAAAAAATATCTTTATGAAATATTCTCATATAATATTTTTCTATAACTATGTATAGTCTGGCAAACATGTTATTGATAATGGGAAGCACGCGCAGCAAATTGCGCAGAAAGAGTATTTTGATGTCTGCACATAGATACCCGCTCACGCCGGACTGATTCCCCGTAAGGGCTCGCGGGGAATCGGTGCGGGGTGCGACCGGGCTACGGTACAGTCGAGCGCAACGCTATCAGTTCATTATTATGAAATATGAATATAATATTATATGATAGCGTCATATATACGGAATGGCGTAATAGTACAAGTTTTACATAACAATAAAACTTGTATTATTGTGGAGAGACGATGCACAGCATCTGTGAGAGGGCGCTGTATACTTCCCTTTGATTATCCAATGATGTTCACTTCCGGTTGCTGTTTTGGACCAACCAGCGATTCGCCGGAAGTCACGTGGTCTCAGGTGGTAGGGCGCCGGAACGTATAAAAGGCGACACTACGCTTCTTACCTCATAGCAGATTCTCACCAGGAGCCTTAAAATGATGCTGTGCATCGTCTCTCCACAATAATACAAGTTTTATTGTTATGTAAAACTTGTACTATTATTTGGGATGTGACGATGCACAGCATCTGTGAGAGACGTGTTTATAACTCCTGGTGACCACGCACGACGCTATGTGATCTAAATCAGAATGATTGTATAAATTGATTCTGATACATTCAGATAAATTGATCTGTAAAAACACAAAAAACACGAGTAACATTGTTTTATTTATAATCAATTTGAGAAACAAAGAATTGTAAATTGCTTAATTTTTTTTTTTAATTCAATTAATAATCGCTCTGCCAGAAGCGGAGCCAAAATAATTAACTTCAATTATTAGACTTACTTATAATCTGCATACAAACAAATTTTGAAAGATATTTCGCAACTCGCTGATAAGCACGAGTAGGAAAGGAAGCTTCCATAACTGTCTAAATAATAAGCTAGATGTTCTCACTTT